>LPNX010223461.1:459818-479664 GCA_001517045.1 Pseudotsuga menziesii | reverse complement strand
AACTAACTTTAATTAGTTATGTGTTAACAGCTTGCTAATGAATTTATCAGTTAATATGTTTAGTTGTTGAACATATTTTCAGCTTACTGACTTTTGTTCTTTTGTGATCATAAGGTGAATTGTTATGCCTAATTGGGCTTACTTAGCTTTTGAGCTAACGCAACGGTTTCTACTTTTCTTACAGATGTACAGGTAAGAGGTTGTGGCACTGCACTTCGTAATTTTAGAATATTTACTACAAGTTCGTCGTAAGAGTAAAAGCTCGAAAGAAAGTAAGAGACAATTCATTCCAACTTATGCTAAGGTATAATCAAACTAGTTTCTTTTTAGCATAAGTAATTTATGTTTCTAAAGACCTGTCATCATACTTTTCTTTAAGAACTTTTAAGATTATACTAATAAATGAAGGAATCTTTAGCTTATAGAAACTAGAAATCAGGTAAGTAGCTCTCAATTATTTACCATAGCCTTGAGCTTAGGAATAACCATAAAATTACCCATTTCAAAGGTAATTTTTATTCTATTGAAAGTTATTAATTCAAACACAAAATATTACTTTGAACAAGGAAGGGTATCCAAGGCTAAAGGTAACATAAAATATAATCCAAAAGATTTCATGGCTTACATTAATTATATCCTATGGTCTTTATGCTAAAATTCTTTTATTAAAGAGCTTTAACCAGAGCTTAAACACCTTGCATCAAGGGAATAGTTTGTAATTAGTTTATTTGTGCCTAGGTTCTTTTATAAATTAACACACTTTATACTCCCCTCCAAAGCATACAAACTACAAGATATATACCACTATTTTCCAATGCATATATGTTACGTTAACTAGGTTATGTTTCATATTGAAAAAACTACCCAATCATCGAGCTATGTATGCATTGTGAAAACGTTAAAAGGATTTAATATGATTACCAATGATTAATAAAATGGATAAGAGGATAATGAATACTCCTTGCATGCAGCATGGACTATGGTTAAACTTTGGTCTACTCTAATGATTGAGCATCATTCTGTTGGCGAGCTGAAGATTCTTTAACACTATAGTCAAAAACCCACAATTCAGAAATAATTTTGTTGACTATCGTGCCGTCTCCTCAGCCATATGCTACATAGTTAAATGGGCTGTTGGTAAACCCTAGCCCCCATTTTCTCCTCCTCATTCGGCGCCTGTCGCTCATGATGGTGCTGGGGCACCTCTGTGCTAATCTCCTCTGCAATGATCTACCCCAGCTCGTTTTCTTGCTGAAACTCACTGATTCACGCTCCTTTGTTGATTTATAGCTTGGCCATCCCTCCGTGGTGCTTTCTCTGCCATATACCAATTACCCTAACCTGTGCACTTCGCCTCCATCCGTGAGGATTGATGATTTTAACCTGCTGCCATGCAATTTGCACATAGCTGAGAGCTACTCTTCCTTTTTCTCCTTCGCAGTGGGGTTTGCTTGTGCGTTAAAGGTCGTGACAATGCTGCTACAATTTTAGTTTCTCTGCGACAGAACAGGTAAGAATTTCTTGTTGTAACGCATCTTTACTTAATCGTTATTCTTTCCTTAAATTTATAATTATGCTACAGCATTTACTTAGAGGTTTTTATATTTGCACAACAGGTCTCTTGATTTTCCAGCGTATGCAGCCGTGAGTGAAAGACTTGGATCGCAGCCTGCAAAACCCGGTAAGCCTGGTTCTGCCATGGCTTATTCTCCTTATGGTTACGATGGACCTTTCCAGGGTTGGCTTATGAAGCCTGAAACCCTTCCTACTTCAGTTTGGTCTTAAAACTGCTTGCTTAAGGATTAGTAGGAGAGACCCTTCACACGATGTGAGGGTGTTACGGCTTAAGCCGAAGCTGTAAATATTAGTTGTCTTTAAAATGCTTATAAGTACTGTAAATTAAACTAGGCTGCTAGCCTGTTTATGCAGAGGTTAAGACCTCGGTTTTTGACTTCTAGTCATACTGTAAATTTTGGAAAACACAGGGTATTTTTTTTACCCACCGTTTACAATATAATAAAATATTCATCTTTTTTTCTTCTTCTGTAGCTTGTTTGTATTACTGCCTTTATTTTTCATTTACTAATTCGTATATAAAAAAAATGTAATCTACAGGTTTATGACAGCCTTTATAATGCGGCCGTAAATAGATTACTGTCTTAATTTCACAGTTATTATTTATTTGGCAGAAACTATTATTGGAAGGATTAAACCCTAATTTACAAAGAAAAATAATAATAATAATACAATTTCTGTTTCTTTTAGTATTATAAAGCCAGATAAGAAAGTGGCTGTACATTAGGTTACTAGATAAGTATATAGTACCGCCCATGTATACTTTTAATTTGTATACTGAACAATAAGTATTACCTTCTGGTTTATAATTTAACCTTCTTATTAGTAAGAAATTGTATAAAATGTAATGTTTATACTTTGATAATAATATAGGGTTTTTAATTTCTTCCTTTTTGCAAAAACCCCTAAGTATAGTCAGTATACTTACTCTAAAGCTGTAGTAAATATAAAACTTACTTTCGGAATTAGAATGCTATCTATGCTAATTATAATATTATCTTTATATTGCATAAAGAAATTTACTGTTATATTTTACTATTTCCTTCTAGTATTGTTTATTTAATTTGTATTACACAGAGTACAATTATTTTGTACATAATCCTTACTTGTTTATTCATCAAGTATAAATAAACTAGGTTAATACTTGTAATAATAAATTCTTACTTATAGTGTTACTATTATAATGTATGCATTATAGATACATTAATAGTAATACAATAATGATATCTCTTCTTACTAAGTTTTCTTTTGATTATTGTTATCCAATGTTTGGTTTAGTTTATTTATTTTGTTATAATGCCTGAGTATTTCTACATAATACTCAATCAATATTTAAAGTTCATTCTCATATACATATCTATATAAATTCCTATATATGTAATAACATTTATTTACCATACTTGAAAATAGAGTAACAGTTTCGAAATATGCTTGGGCTTAGCTGAAATAAAGAGTAAACAGTAATTAAATAATTGCATTCTAAACCAAAATACAGACTAATACCATTAGGATTTATCTGTAAAATCAACCAATGAATGATTAAATCCTACTGTCAGTAATGTTATTTCAATATTAAGGGTTATATTCTTTTAAACTGGAAAATATCTATTATAAGACTTGAACAGCAGAGATACTTAGTCTATCTTTTCTTATTGCAGCTAGTATTTACAGGAAAACAAAGATACAGTACTAGGAAGTAGTTTTTAAAACTATAAGAAAATAACTTATAAATTTCTGAAATTCTTGTGGTTACTGAAAGTAACTAATAGGAAACTTGGTTCAGAAGGATATTACTTCACAATACCGAGGTACTGTGCTGGAGTACGGTCTGGTGATACCAGATGTGGAAAAACACAGTAACTATTAACATATTTAATTACTGATATTCTGAGATACTAACTTTACTGAAACTAACTAACTCCTCAGACATATAAAATAAACATAACATGCATCCATTCATACTCAGTAAACATAAAGAAATAAATGACAGAACCTGTTTAAGCTGTGGACAACAACAGCAATGGGAGGCCGTTCCTCCCTACCAACTCCTGGAGAGCGCTCAGACAGCGACTTCTCAGGACCCCCGAGCTTGCTCTGGTCTCCATGGCTGGAACTAGGTGCAGCAAAGTCAGATACCAGTCTTCAAACTCAGTATTAACTCAGAACTTATCAGTAAGTTCTCCCAGCTAAAAAGCTGTAAATAACCAAGTTATTGCAGCATTCCTCTCAAACAACTTCCTTACTATTTTTCCCTTTTTCCCCAATGAATTTCCTGAATAACATTCCACCTGAATGATTATTCTCTGGAAAAATAACTGAGCAGCCTTAGCTCTCTTCATTGAGTACTTTTAAAAGATTGCCTAGGTCTTTGTTGGGTTAACTGTCATTTAATGAGCCACCTGCTCTGATTCCACTTTCTTGGGGAATCACGACCCCAAATATAGGGAAGTTGCCACCTGCAACTTAGGAAGTGTTTGAGGATGCTGCCACTTGTAATTTGCCTTTCCACCTATTTCCATCCACCAGTTTGACCAGTAACCTCTTTTAACAGCTCTCCCATGCTGTTGTCTCCATAATTTATTTATTAATAATTAAATATTCTGAATTACACTCCATTACTATTGACTCTGCTGAGTCATCAATCCCTACTTAGGATTAAGTTTAACATAATGTCTCAGAAATATAATAAAACAATTTACAAAATTTTACAAAATTGGGGTATGTGACAGATAGATTCGAATTGCTACCTAATGCATTTGAATTCTTTTCCTATGTAAACTATTGTAACACTGGATTTTATTATTTTGAATGATATTGTAAATTCTTGAGCAATACTCATCCGTTTCAGGTGTGGTTTGTTTTGTTCAGTTTGTATCTTCATTCTCCATTTACTGCAATCATAATTCTAAACTATCTTCTTGAATATCTAAATGGCATTCAAATTCTAATAATTTCTACTAATAACGGTTGTCCTTTTGACCATGTCAGAAGAGAGGCAAACAAAGTAACTGATATTATGGCCAACGTGGGTGTCGATGGAGGACAACACATCTGCGAAGGACAAAGCATGAATTTAGAAGGAGAGGAGTGGACATACCAATGAAAACATTTGGCTACTGTAGATCACGTGGAATCAAGAAGGGGAGGAGGTAACACACAGGGTACTCATGGTTATTTCTGATGCTCACACATGGACAAGACAACTCCTTCCCACATGATTAATTTCCCAAACTTCCAGCACTATGAAAGGACACAATAACCTCATCCCTAGCATACGCCTACGTTTAGATTAGGTGCAAGAAAGATTTGGAAGCAATTTGATCAAGTTTCACCACAAAGGTTAATGATTGTCATCCTTAGGTACATTGAGGAAGGTACATAAGTGATGGTAATATGGAAGGGATTGACAGATCAAGCTATTATAACCCCAATTATCTCAATTATAGTCAGTCTTGCTATAAAATTGGACAGATGACAACGTAGTTTTTGATCATCTTTGT
This sequence comes from Pseudotsuga menziesii, assembly GCA_001517045.1. Classification (NCBI taxonomy): domain Eukaryota; kingdom Viridiplantae; phylum Streptophyta; class Pinopsida; order Pinales; family Pinaceae; genus Pseudotsuga; species Pseudotsuga menziesii. The sequence goes on along the minus strand of LPNX010223461.1, from coordinate 474,589 downwards.
TCAGATCAGACTCAATTGTTTGTATTGTCATTAGTGCAGATCCTCCATGTCAAAGCCTTGTCTATTTCAAAATTATTTGGGGAGATGGCTCCGAGGGGGAGGAAAAGAAATGCTGAATATTTCACCTCAAGGGTCCCTAACGACCGTGGTGGTAAGAAGGAAACCATAAGGAATATGAGGGGCGTTGTAGGAAGGGTTACTCACGCTCAGTTGTAAGCTTACAATGTTTCCACCTTTTTCCATGAATGGATTCCTACTGTTGTCCGTGAATATATCGAGTTGATTGAGAACGAGCTATGGGATAAGGCCAAGGACACTCTGGTGGAAGAAATTAGGGCAGAGATTGAAGACTGAGTCTTGGACCCAAGAACGATGATAGGATGAGCTTCCTCTTATGAGTGTATGATGATGTCTTATTGGGACATGAAGAACCTTCTATCACATGTGCTAATGGATGGGGAGAGCAAGATTCAAGGAGATATGGTGTTAGTTTAGGCGTGGAAAGGGCATCACCGATATTGCATACTGATGCACAGGAAGGTTGACCTCATTGGTAGTAAACTCGGCCTAAAATTCTATGCACCACTTTCCCTTGCCATTGGAGGTGGTGAGACCATCAAGGAAATTAGAGGAGGCAGGAAGTGAGTTGTGGATCCAAGCTTGAAGGGGAACCAGGAGGAAGCTCAACGCTTGAGCACAATGAACCATGGAAACGAGGGGGGAGGAGCATGGAAAGATTCATATGTAGTAGCATCAAAAGGCATATTTTTGTTTTATGTTGTTCCTATGTTTAAGAAGTCATTATCATAGTAATTCGATAAGTAGAATGAGAATGCAGAGGCTGTGTTTATGTTAGTTGTTATGTTGAAAGGAACAACTATCTTTTTTGGCTCTTCTGTTAAGACCATTTGTTATCGAAAATTATCAATCAATGCGGGAAAACATTGTTTCTCTAGTCTACATGGGGAAAATCTATAACAAAAAGTCACAATGATGCATCCTTTCTGTAGATCATGCAGCTACTTGAATGCGAAGCTTTCTTACCTCAACAATAAAGGTGATCCTTGCCTTGTAATTATCCCGTAGTCAGCTATACCTGCAAAAGAAGATGAAGAACACGATTAGACAGTGAAAGCAACAAGACAATACAACTCCATAGAGAAATCAAAGTGATTCCTCTTCTCATGGCTAGCTAGGGTGGAATCATGCACCATTGAAACTAGTTACAATGGAAAGGGGCACATCTCCCAAGCTTGAGAAACAATATGGCTCTCGAGTTGGAAATGGATGTCCCTTTCCAGATGATCATTTTAGTGGATGGTTTTTGGTGTCCCATTGTATTTTCCACTGGTGTTGGTTTAGTGGTTTTGGGTCGCCCGTGGTATTTTCCTCTAGTATGGGATCTAAAAAGAAAATAAAAGGGGAGGCCCTCATCCATTAGATACATGTTGAATTGATATTGATTTCTTATGGAAGGACCTTGTGCTTTTCAAGCTTAGTTGATGTACCCCTTGCGAGCTTGGGTGACGTGCCCTTGCATTTGTGACTTGTGTCAGTGGTGAAAGATTCCATCCTAGCTAGACAAGGAGGAAGATCTATCTAGGGTCTTTACTTGACTTTCATATTTATATGTTGTTGAGTATTATCAATACTTTGTAGTTGTTCTAACAATTAGTATATTCTGTTGTTGTATCCATCCATTTCATAACAAAATGAAAACGTTATCTTTCTTATATCTTGTATGATTGTTGAGTTGTTTGATATGATGTTGTATGGATATGCACATGTTTAATAAAATATGAAAATCCATATGTTTTATGTTGAAAATTACGGGGTTAATATTCCTAATTTTAATTGGGTATATTACAATGGTATTAGAGCATGATTATCTATAGTTGTAAGGTTTTTCTTCTTCTTTTTGGGAAAAACATTTTAGGGTAAAATTGGACTGGAAATTTCATATCACTTTCCAAAGGTTTTGGTGCATATTTAAAAGAAACAGATTGCATATCTAAATTCCCTGTCTCAAAAATACACAATAAAAAAAATCATCTCATTTGGAGTCCGAAAAGTGGAGATATTGTTGATTTAAAATCAACTATTTTTTTTCTTCTGAGTTTCAGTGATGGCCGCGAAGGTTAAAGAGAGAATATATTCCGACATGGTGCCCAGATTTCTATTTCAATTGTATCGGTAGATGCAGAGTGGTTATTCCAGTTCTAGAAACATGTTATAATAGAAATTTGAGTAAGCTTTAACGAGTTATGATCATTTTAATTTTTTCGACTCAAAACCGTAGTTGCAACAAGAACCTCTGATTGCATGAGAAATTGACGATTAGAAGGCAAGATGGGGGGAATATTATTTCCAACATTCCATAAGGAACAACCCATAGATATGTAAAAATATCTCATGGATGAATTTTCAAGGAGGATGGCTGTAGTGAAAAACATGCCTCACTACTACGAGAAGTATCTAGCATTAATGAGCAGTTATGTGTAGTTTTTATGTTTAAAAGTTATTTAAACTTTAAGTATGAATTTTAGCCCAAGAATGTAGATGATGATTCCTTTAAAGGCATAAGGCAGAAATTGAGGAGAGATGAGCATGAAGGACCAGAGGAGAAGCATGCAACTAGACTTATTAGGGACTTGAGCTTAGAGGAGGAACAAACATCAATAAAAGATGAGGACGCAACAATTTGTTCTACCTATGATGACTATAGGGTGGTTGAAGAGGTTGGTTACCAACTGAGTTTGGAATAATATTCATCATTGATAATAGAAGAGACTCCATCATCTTTGGAAATCATGACACATGAGGACATGAGTGGCCCTCATGGTTTGAGGTAGGACCATCTCCTGACAATTCTACATGAGGAGCATACAGAGTTGCATGTGCTTGGGGATAGTTTGGACACAGAGAGTTCTGACCATGCACTTGTTTTGCAGTGTGGGGATCTTGATTCACTTTTGTTGGAGAAGCCACCAAAGGCTCAAGGTTGTAGAGGAGATAGTTGAGCACAGTCCTTGTGGACTAGTCAACATATGAGCATATATAGGTTGGGTGGATAGGTGGATTCAATATATCTCTTATAGGAATTGCATGCAATAGAGGATGTGTGTGGGGCATGATGATGATATAGTTGTCATTAGAGTGGTGCAACATCAACATGGTGGTCTCTTTCTGAGGTTTTCTTGGTTCTTGTCACCCTGATATTTCATATAGTTCAATAGATGACATGGAGGTTAGAGCCTATGGTAGTAACTTGAAAGATCACGTATCGAGTAGAGGATGCTTCACCCATTCTCGGCTAGTTTGGGACCTTGGTATCATTCAAGATTATTTGGACGTGCGACAGGATGCAGAGGCATTGTTTGAGGATAAAAAATATTGGGAAGGGAGGAATGTGATGTCCCTTTCCAGATGATCATTTTAGTGGATGGTTTTCTGGGTACGATTGTATTAACCACTTTTTTGTGGTTATGGGTCACCCATGATATTTACCACTAGTATTGGTTTAGTGGTTTTGGGTCACCTGTAGTATTTTCCTTTGGTATTGGGATTCAAAAAGAAAATAAAAGGGGAGGCCCTCATCCATTAGAGACTTGTTGAATTGATATTGATTTATTATGGAAGGCACTTGTGCTTTTCAAGCTTGGGTGATGTGCCCTCGCATTTGTGATCGGTTTTAGTGGTGAAAGATTCCACCTTAGATAGACAAGGAGAAAGATCCATCCAGGGTCTTCACTTGAGTTTCATATTTATATGGTTGAGTGTTATAAATACTTTGTAGCTATTATAAAATCCATTAGATTTTGTTGTTGTATCCATCCATTTCATAATCAAAATGTCAATGTTATCTTTCCTATCTAGTGTATGATTGTTGAGTTGTTTGATGTGATGTTGTATGAATCTGTACATGTTTAATAAAATATGAAAATCCATATGTTTTATGCTGAAAATTTTGGGGTTAATATTCATAATTTTAATTGGGGATATTACTGAGCATAAGTGTCGTGATCCTTCGCTGGGGAAACAATACTCAAATTTCAACCTCTTGACCCTTCAACCAAGTTCATTAAGCTCAAAGTTAATAATTGAATTTCCGATGGAGAAGAAATGGGAAGGTTTGGTTACAGAGGAGGATGAAGGACACCTCAGTTAACTCCAAAGAGGAAAACCTCACAAGATAGTTACTCCTCCCAAGCGACTCGTGAATAAAGACTCTGAGTACATAGTATGAAGCCATGGCTACTGCGAAGCAGTTTTATAAAGCCAAACTTGAAGATGTCATCGAGGAGATCAGCAAATTGGAAAGGAAATCCTTTTTTCATTGTAGATTCACCTATATTGAACAAGTTGACACAAAGGCCTTGCAATGGTTCCTAGACACAAGGTTTTAAAGAAGCCGAGATATAAAAGTGTCAAAATTAATGGAAACCTACTAATTGGTGAAACCCCTAATTGCTCAACGATAGTTGAGAATGAATCTCGAACTTAATCTACTATCCCCAAGAATATTGAAACAATGTAAGTAAATTATGATGCTCTGATCCAAGTCCACTGAGTTCTCAAGGCCCGAGGCGTTGAAGAAAATAATGAACCTCTTGTCAAAGATACCTCAGTGCAACCACTAGAAGACACACCACAAAATTCCGAGCAAGAATACATTAATCTAGACTCCGATTTAGATTAAGAATCATAATCTTCTTCAGATTACCAATTTTGTGTTTTTGCTAGCTTTTAAGGTTCGTAGAAATGTTCTCAATGTCTATGTTTTTGTAGTTCTCCTAGTTTTATGGATTATGTTATGTGGTCATTTTTCTTTGTTAAGTATTGTTCTCTCTATGATCGTTAATTTATTTTGTTAAGGAAGTTGGTGTCGTGGGTGATTTTTGTAAAGACTATATCTCCGTTCTAAGCATAATAGGCATAGATAGTAAAAAATAATTGTGTCAATTATTGCTCACCTATGGGTTGTTAATGTAGAACCTAAGATCTCCATAAATTACACAAGCTACAGGCTTGAAGATCCATCTCAAATGATCAACTTTGTTTGATCCAATGTACTATTTTGTATACTAATAAAAAATATACTTCTTATTTACAAATTACAAAGGATGAGAATGTGATTTTAATGATGTTATCATCTATTTCAATCAATATTGGCTTATTATATTTTAATAAAATTAGTTATTTTCTATTTGATTTTGTGTTTTTTTTAAATTTAATATTTTGTAAATAATATTATTTACTTCACTTTAGTTAAAATTAAATATCTTGTAGTTTTCATGAGTTACCACATTATAAATATAATTCAGATTACAATGTTTTGAAAATGAGATATGATCTTTGTGAAGGTTATACATTATTAAAGAAAATGTTGTCCATATTCTACCTTGTAATAATTTTAAACTTACCAAATTATTTTCTAGGTGTTTTAGGTTTTGTCCACCCCCAATTTTATAATGAAACTCATATGAGTTTGTTTATGTTTTTGTTATATTTTTTTTCTTGAATCTAGTAACATTAGAAATATAGTTTTGATCTTCTAACTTCAGGTTAAAGTTATCTTTGTAGTGAACATTTTTTTGTTATTCTTAATCTCATTGTAGGACCATAGCGTTTCTTTAAAGTTTGTTACAACAATATTATTAATGGTGTTGATATTTTGAAGGGTGTCCTCTTTTACTGCCCCACAATAGCAAATCCAAGATCTAGTGTTAGCTTCTCTTAACCTCGAGTTATTTTTACTAGTGTTTGAAGCTACTATAGGAATAGCAAGCCTCTTTTTCTTCATGTCAACCAACTTATATTTGTATAATAAATACATTTTGCATAGTCTTACTCTCCATATGTGGGAGAAAAACCTATAAAATAATGATAGGGCAGGGCATATTGATTTTAATTCTACATTTGTGTATCATAAAATGCTTCTATATTTACTAAATTTTCCTCTAGGTCTCTCTAGAAATACTACAACCCGAGAGTTCAAAACCATACATAATCATGGGAGCACGTAAAAATTAAACTTTTGTTTTTCCCATAGCTTATCTGTTGATGTATTTGTAACTTCAAAAGATATTCTAATGTATATTATCATTGTATGTTGTTGTACCCCCATTGGAGATGTGTGTAACCCCTTTATGAGATGTCTAAATTGTGTCTATATCTTGAGGAACAGTGTCCATTGTAAGTTGGTGCAATAGTCCTCAGTGTAACATCATGTAATATTTAATTGTGGTCTCTCTAGGATAAGTGGGCCCCATGTGAGATGACATGTAGGCTCGAGTCTTATATTTGGTCAATGACTTGAAAGGGTATAAACAGGGAGGTGCTCTCCCTCATTTATATACACCACACACACTCTCTAAGACATTTGAGAGAGAGAGAGAGTCAGAGGAGGAGAAAAAGATAGCTTCTTAACATTTCTTATTGCTGCTTTTGATCATCTTACTATTCTGAAGAAGTTTGCAGGGTTTTATCCTTTAGGGTTTCCCCGATGAAAATATTTGTGTATTGTGTATATTTTATATCTTATGCATTTTGTTGTACTTTTTATTCTTTCTAATAAATATCCTAGATAATCTAATCATATCTTAAGAAAATCTAACATGGTATCAGAGCCTCTCTGAAAGAAGGAAATGTGCAGCTGCGGGAACTAAGGATTACTAGTTGAAGGTGTTCTCTCCATAGATCATCGAGCAAGGAGGGCTAGTCTAACTCACCTCACTAGGGTGCTTCTATTGGTGGTATCAGTTTTTGAATCAGAGAAGTTTTACTATACAACCGAAATACAACTCCAATGGCAGCTAATGGAAATTAGGGTTTTATGCCTGAAAACCATAGAAGACTGAATTTAGTAATCCTATAACTTTCACTATAACGCAATATTGGAGAAGGATTAGAAGCTAAAACTTATAGAGGATGAAGATAAATTCATGTTGTATATTGTGTAAAAGTTTCAGCCTCAAATTTTCTATACTTCAGGAGATATCGTTCCTCGAAATCAAGGTTCCAACGTCCTCCATAATATAGTCATAAACAGGTGACCTAGGGATATTTGCTATATCTTGGGCTAGGAAGGTCCAAACAAAATTTTGCAAGATGTTGCAGGTAGGGAATGGAATTTAGTTTATGTGGTATGCTTTTTATACCTAGTGTTTGTGCTAGAAATTGTTTCCAGGCCACAAATAAACAAGTCAACACAATCTCAAATATTCAATCAAGTAAAACTAGGGTTTAGGGTTTTTTGAAAGGTTTTTCTGGTTATAAAGTTTGATGACTGAAGGGAATACATTCATAAGCCAAGCATGAACTAAATCATAAATAAATAAGAACATAGATGCATAATATAATCACCATGTACCAATCAGAATATAATCTTAAAGTTCATTCATAACTGACAAGCATTACAAGCAAAAAAACCATAAACCAACAATGAATATATCAGTCAAGTGGCTAAATAAGATAAAAATGAAGCTAAAAAATAGGCTGAAGGGTGATATAGATCATATATTTCATAATTCTGCTCAACAAATACAGATGAGAGTTATGTACTTAGCTTATAAACAAGTCACAGACCTCCTTAAGCCAACCCAAAAAATAGAACCCTTTGTTCTCTTTCTCATCTATCTAAATACTGTTTCTCAAAAAATCAGTTAGGGTCTAAACCCTAACTGTCTTCAACCAACTCATCGATGGGGTAAAGTGAAATTATATTTACAAAATAAAATATTTCTTTAAAAACATAACCAATGCTGACTAACTAAAGTATTTTCTTAAAAGACATAACAAGTAACTGACTAACTAACAAAACTTAAAGGTCCTTAGCAGCTTCAGCTAGTAAGGCTATTCCATCCAAAGCTTGGGATTTCTTCCTAGCTCTCTTCTGTTCAGCTTCCATATCTGCTAACCTTCTTGTAAAAAGGATTTTTCATTAGTGCTCTCAAATGCCTGCTTCTTAAATCAACTTGTGATTGTTTAACTAGTGGATGGAAAGATTAGAGGGCAACATTCAGCACAAACCAGTCAGCTTCTAGCACCTACTCAGACAAGGTCTGCATGCAATTGATATGCTCAGCTCACTTATTGCATTGGTTTCAAGTAACCAGTAAATCTGTGAAACCCTGGTCGCCACAAACTGAACAGAGCTTCACCTTACCACAATTTCAGGTCTTGACAGGCTAATTGTTCAATGAAACTGCTATTTTTCAACTTATCACTTGCCAAAGCATTCCAAAACCATTTTATACTGATATCTGATCATAGGGAGTTTGTTAACAACATGAATTAAAGCTTTCCTTAATCAATTTTATCATAACAAGCTTTAAAGAAGAAACTCCCAATTTAGCTGCCACTATCAGGTTAACGTGGAATACCTTAGTCCTGTCTTGCTACAGATGCTTAAAATCAACCCCTGAGCTATCTGATTGTCAAATTTAACTATACAAGTGTCTTTGGGTGTCCAACTTGCTTCCAGCTGGTGCAACGAGAAAGCCCTAAATCTTCTCTGTAACTGTGAAAGCCCTCAATCTCCTCTGTAACTGCAACTTCCAGATTTTGGGCAAATTTCCTTGCTCCACTTAGTCTCTAGTTTCGTAATGCATGTATGGAGAACTCCTTTCACTTCAATCTAGGCTCGTTTGTCTACCTATCACAATTCGCCCAACTCTAACTAATGATTTGCCACGATTGCTATCTGAGGAGGAACATTTTTGTGCTTTCAAGAAGTCTTCGAACATCAAGTTTCCGTTTAAGGTTGGCACCTTCATTTTTAAAAAGCAAGGGTGCCTTGGTTTTTGTAGAAAAGTTGCTGGAAAATATGGATTTTATGAAAGAAACAAATGTGAATTACGACCCCCACCAAGTGATCTCATTGAGAAAACAAGCTAATAGGAATAAGCCATTTGAGCATCAAGCTGTTGAGGGGTTAGCTGAAATGGCTAATTTATTGCAGTTTACTGACGAGTCAAAGTCTGATGATGAGACACATCCTGCACCTGGTACAGCAATCCAAATCACAGAGGGTGTTAGCGTTGCGGTTAAGAGGAGTTTATCCGATGCTGAGAGTATGGAAGTGGACGAAGAGGCATCCCATAAAAAGGCAAGGCTGCTCGGAGGAGGTGAGACTGTAGATGAAGAAGTGTCTGATGTTTTTAAAAAAGCTACCTTAGTCCCCGTGAAGACTGTGCAATTCAATCAATTCTCCTTTAAAGGTTTAGAATGTGGTGTAGACAGTCCAGAACCCAACCCCTTATTTAAGTCAAGAGAAGAGCTCAAGGCGAGCTACATGGAAAAGAGGAAGCAGTCCCTAGAGGAAACGAGAAGTCTGCTCCCGAGGGTAAGAAACTTGTACAGTTCAGAAACATCCCTAGTTTCGGCTAGAGATGCCGAGAAAAATACTTTTAAGATGGCCATAGTGAATGACAAGAGGATGTCTGAGATAGAAGTCAGGATGGACAAAATCAGCACCCCTGACAAGATTCAGCTGCATAAACAAACCAGTGACATCCTCTACTCAGATTTACTGCAGGCTACGGTGAGGATAAACAAATTACAGGTGTTGGTAGACAAATTGGAAGTCCAGTTAAAGCATGAGAAAGTGGAAAATAAGGCAAATGTTATTCAGATCAAAAAACTGCATGCGGACATTGCTAGCTCAGACAATACCTAGGCTATCAAGAAGTTGCTGGAAGAGAAAGATAATGATCTCCAGGTTTTGAAGAAGAAGTTGAAGATACCAGGCTCAGAACACGTCCAATAAGCTGAATTGCTAGCTTTCCAGGAGGAGAAAGATAAAATCCATCAGGAGATTATGGAATACAAAGGAAAGGCTGGAGAGCTGCAAGAGGAAAAGGATAGGTGGGAGACCGAGAGGGAGGAGATGCTATCCCAAATCTCCGTGATGAAGAAAGATCAGACTGAGGAAAAGGAGATTATGGAAGAGCTAATGAGCCAAACCCCTACCGGTGATGACTTATCTATTGTAAACATCCAGAAGCCATTAGCTGATTTTTCTGCAGATGACCTGTTGGTGTCTATGTCCCAAGTGAGTTTGAAGGAGTTGAAAGCCAAGAATGAAAAAGTAAAGGCCGAATTAATGAAGATAAGTGAAAGCAGAAAACAGATCTTGCAGGACAAGAGTTAATTACAGAAAAAGCTCGAAGAGCTAAAAGAAAAATGCATTGGGAAAGGCCCACTTCAGGGGGCGAAACACATTATTTGGGATACCCTGACTATAGAGATTACCAAGTTCCGACATTACTTGAGTTTTATTGATGATTTGTGTATACTGACAGAGTCGGCCCAACAAAGACTGAAACTGGTGAATGAACACATGGCAAGAAGACCCCTCACTACAGCTCAGAATACATTAAATTTTCTGAATTCATTGACACACCAAAAGCTGCACGACATGGGCATAAAGGACAGAATATCAATAGCGCTGTCGGCGAAGAAGATCATCCACAAACACCATTTAACGAAGATTGTCCAAGAGAAGTCAGAAGAACTGCTTATGCAAGTCACTAAGTTCAAACAAGAGTTTAAAGAGTTGTTTGAAGATGGACTGCCGTCCTTCTGGAACGAAGAAGGTAGGATGCTCCCGCCTGAACATTATCATCACCTACTTGTCCGGGCTTGCATGGACCACTCGAAATTTAATAGCTTGGAGAAGAACCTGACAGGGCAAACCATTGTAGACATGTTAGCAGAAGATTTCGAAGTCCTACAGAAGTTCGCCGTTATCAGAACCAGATTGCCCAAGAAATCTTATGAAGCATATATGGAGCTCGAGGTAGCTATTCGGGAGATGATGGAGTGTGACACGCCAAGTTCAGAGCAGTGGAAAGCTGTAGAGCGGTTTGGGAAAACAAAGTATATTCTTCTCCCCTAGTAACAGGTGTCACGTGTTGAAGAGCTGATGGGGCAAAGACGTGGAGCTGATTGGGGCAAAGACGTGGAGCTGATGGGGCAAAGACGTGGAGCTGATTGGGACAAAGACGTGGAATGGTTGGCTGAAAGTTTGTTATCCAGTTGATTTGTACTTAGTGATCTGTTAGGAATGGAGTTGTAACAACCTCCTAGTGGTGTAGGAATTCAGTTACAAACTCTAATTTACGCCGATCATTCTGTTATTGATTTGCTGGGGGCAGACTTATTGTTTTATCTATAAATTTGTATCTTTTTATGAGATGGGGGTTGGAACCCATCGAATGAAGTGATTTGTGGAGAACATATCTGTTTTTATTTTAATACCAAAAATGAATGCATGAGAGCTTTTTCAGAGATTCATGTGTCATTGATGTTGCAGTCCGTGCTTTCTTTCTTTATGTGATTGTACTTTCCCCTGTGTAACACTCCATTCTGTTTTTTCTTCATATCTGGAACATAGTGTTTGATGATTAGAATTCATATGCTTATGCTCTATTCATCGTTTCAGGTATTATATGATTTTTTCTACTAAAGTTGATATGGAATTCGTCTTAGACACTCTGTATTGATGGGCTGTTCCCTCGTCCTTTCTGTTTCACCTTGATAAATGGAATGACTGCAATTATGTGATTATCTTGCCTTTGATAAGTCTTGTGTATACATATTTGTGATCTTTTATATGTATATGACTCTGTGCCCAATGGATATATGATTGTTTCAACCGAACAAATAAATCTTTAAATATTGTTTACCATCTGGTCTTGTAAGATTTGTATTGAGAGATCCCTCTCTGGAAGAAAATACCAATTTCTTCCTAAAGTGGTTTTGCTGTTACCTCAGGGTGTACCTTTTACAACCTGGGTACATTTTGAGTGCTAACAAACTGGCGCCGTTGCCGGGGACGAAAGTGCATATCTGCCCCGGGAGAACGACAAAGATCAAGAGATATTTCTGTGGGAAAACAGGAATTTCGAAAAAGAAAAGAAGGTTGTGTATTTTCCCTGGCGATGTCACTGTGAAATTGTTTCAGAATTCAAGAACGACATTCTGGCTTCAAGAAGACACACACGAGGTAACTCTGATACCGAAATTTTGAAAAGTTTTGAGAATCCAGAAAAGTTGTTTAAAAGAAAGAATAAAGAGAAGGTAGATTTTCCTTTGTTCGGCCCATCATCACCACCAGATTCTCATATTAATTTGGCATGGGAAGTCAATATTGTGCAGACACCATTGAGGACTAGATCTGAACCCGACCGAAAAAATGCTGAGTCCAATCCTTGTAGGTTGAGAGCTAGGTCTGCATCCGACCTCAAAAATATTAAGCCCAATCCTAGTAAGTTAGAGTCCTATTTGTTAGATTCCATCTGGAAAGACTTACGACAAACCTCCAAAGCTGAAACAACCACCTCCGAGCGTTCTCAAAGTACTGCAGTTCATGTGAACCCACCCAGACCAATGGCTACTAGATTTTCCCCTTTGCGTCTCCCTGCTGCGTTACATGATCTCCCCCAAAATTATTCTCAGAGTATATCTTTATTTGATGGGGAAGGGGATATAACTGCAAAACAACATGTTGCCAAGTTTGAAGACTTCATTGACTTGGAGGAAGTAGACTATCCTGATGTCAAAATGCGGTTATTTTCCCAAAGCTTGTCTGGGGAGGCAAAAAAGTGGTTTAAGGACCTTCCACCTGGGTCTATTGTGAATTTTCAGGCTTTTCAGAATGCATTTTTGGATAGATGGGATGATAAACTGAATCCTCTGCAGCTTTTATCTCAGTATAACGGTCTTAAGAAAGGGGGTTTTGAGTCTGTTCATGAATTCTCAAGTAGATTCATGAGGGCTTATAACTCTATCCCGGAAGATATAAAGCCTTCTCCTGCAGCTGCTAAACTGCACTATGCTGGAGCTTTTGATAATGATTTTGCATTCTCCTTGCGGGAGAGGAAATCAGCAACTCTTGCTGCCATGTTTATTGATGCCCTAGAAGTGGAAGCTAACATGATGGCTAGTGGAAAGATCAAGCATAGAGATATGGATAGGAGGAGAAAAGAAGAAAATGTACCTTCTACTTCATCTTCTTCTGCAGATGTTAAATTTGAGATAATGTTGAAGACAATGGAGAAGTTGATCGATAAGTTAACCATGGATGCTAGGCCTTTTAATAGAGAGCAAGGGGATCCCCAGATCAGGAATCCAAACTTCAGAAGATCAAATCCCCCTGTTCCCCCCAAAAATAGATAGAGAGACCAGAGGAATCCAAGAAACCAAGAAGAACTACCCATCCACCCACCTTTTCCTGAAAATTATGTTGGTGATGAAGAAGATCCCCCTGAAAATGAGATTCATCTGTTTGGAGAGCAGGATTCCGAAATATATCTTACTGAAGAGGAGCATAATATGTTTACGTAGGAAGATGTAAATGAAGAATTTGAAAATGAACTGTATCAGAGGGGTTATTTACATGCAATGGATGATGTTCAAAGGAAAATGAGATTGAGAAATAGAGATGTCCCTATAAATAAAGGGAAGGCAAACCCAAATCAGCCTTCCTCTAGTTCTTTGAATGGAGAAAAGGGGAAGGAAATACCAAAAGAGCCCTTTGTGAGTAGAGAGGTTGACAATGATGTACAAAGGGATAAAATAATAAAAAAGACGACTCCTGTTGAGGTGGAAAAGATTAGTGCTGGTTTTAACCTACAAAATGAGCTGTCTAAACTAAAAATCTCTGTTCCATTTAATGAGTTATTGAAAAACACTGAATACAGAGATACTATCTCAAAAATGGTCAAAGACCAAGGTGAAGGGCAGTCTGACATTTTAAATTTGAATGATGATAATCCTGCTATTTCATTTGGATCAAAAGCTGAAGATTTAGAAGGTGAAGAGGTGCCTCCTTTCTATTTAAGTCTAAATGTGTTTGACAAAGTGGTCCACAATGCCATGTTGGATTCTGGGGCGTCACACAATCTGATGCCCAAAGGAGTGGTAGAAAGTTTAGGATTGGAGGTAACAAGGCCCTATAAATATCTATACTCTTTTGATTCCAAAAGGGTAAAATGCCTGGGACTAATCAAGGACATGGTGGTAACCCTGAACAAACTGCCTTCTAAGACCATAGTCATGGATGTAGTAGTGGCAGACATCCCACCCAAATTTGGGGTATTGCTGTCAAGATCTTGGACTTCCAAGCTAAAGGGTAGCTTGCAGATGGATATGTCATATGCTACCATTCCAGTTCCAGATGGGAGCAGAAGGTTGTATAGTGAAAAGAGAACTCCTTATGTGGTTAGCAGTCAAGATAAGCCAGAAGTTCATCATATATATGCTATTGATACTGATTTGGGATCTTCCATTTTCTTTAATGATGTTGTCCCACATGATTTAGAAGCTGCATTGCAAAAGAAATCTGAAGAACAGGAGAAGTCCGAGGAGAATAAAGAAAAAGAAGTTTTGGAACAACAAGCTCTGGAAGCAAAACAGAAAAAAGAAGGCCAATGGATCATGTATTTCGATGGATCTGTTGCAAAGGTTGGTGCTGCAGCTGGTGTCTACATCATTTCTCCTATTCATGATTTCAAAGCTTTGTCATACAAATTGCTGTTTGAATGCACTAATAATGTAGCAGAGTATGCCCTGTTATTGGGGTTACATGCTTTGAAAGATCTGGGGGCTCAGAGGGTCAAGATCTTGGGAGATTCCGAGTTGGTGATAAACCAGGTAAATGAGAGTTATCAAACCAAGCATCCTCGGATGAGGGCTTACAGAAATGAGGTATGGGATATGCTTGGCAATTTCTTTACAGAGCATACAATTCAGGTGGTTCCTAGGGT
>LPNX010223461.1:324755-453444 GCA_001517045.1 Pseudotsuga menziesii | reverse complement strand
GCATGAGAAAGTGGAAAATAAGGAAAATGTTATTCAGATCAGAAAACTGCATGCGGACATTGCTAGCTCAGACAATACCCAGGCTGTCAAGAAGTTGCTAGAAGAGAAATATAACGCGCTCCAGGTTTTGAAGAAGAAGTTGAAGATACCAGGCTCAGAACACGTCCAATCAGCTGAATTGCTAGCTCTCCAGGAGGAGAAAGATAAAATCCATCAGGAGATGATGGAATACAAAGGAAAGGCTGGAGAGCTGCAAGAGGAAAAGGATAGGTGGGAGACCGAGAGGGAGGAGCTGCTATCCCAAATCTCCGTGATGAAGAAAGATCAGACTGAGGAAAAGGAGATTATGGAAGAGCTAATGAGCCAAACCCCTACCGGTGATGATTTATCTATTGTAAACATCCAGAAGCCATTAGCTGATTTTTCTACAGATGACCTGTTGGTGTCTATGTCCCAAGTGAGTTTGAAGGAGTTGTAAGCCGAGAATGAAAAAGTAAAGGCCGAATTAACGAAGATAAGTGAAATCAGAAAACAGATCTTGCAGGACAAGAGTCAATTACAGAAAAAGCTCGAAGAGATAAAAGAAAAATGCATTGGGAAAGGCCCACTTCAGGGGGCGAAACACATTATTTGGGATACCCTGACTATAGAGATTACCAAGTTCCGGCATTACTTGAGTTTTATTGATGATTTGTGTATACTGACAGATTCAGCCCAACAAAGACTGAAAATGGTGAATGAACACATGGCAAGAAGACCCCTCACTACAGCTCAGAATACATTAAATTTTCTGAATTCATTGACACACCAAAAGCTGCACGACATGGGCATAAAGGACATAATCTCAATAGCGCTGTCGGCGAAGAAGATCATCCACAAACACCATTTAACGAATATTGTTCAAGAGAAGTCAGAAGAACTACTTATGCAAGTCACTAAGCTCAAACAAGAGTTTAAAGAGTTGTTCGAAGATGGACTGCCGTCCTTCTGGAACGAAGAAGGTAGGATGCTCCCGCCTGAACATTATCATCACCTGCTTGTCCGGGCTCGCATGGACCACTCGAAATTTAATAGCTTGGAGAAGAACCTGACAGGGCAAACCATTGTAGACATGTTAGAAGAAGATTTTGAAGTCCTGCAGAAGTTCGCCTTTATCAGAGCCAGATTGCCCAAGAAATCTTATGAAGCATATATGGAGCTCGAGGTAGCTATTCGGGAGATGATGGAGTGTGACACCCGAAGTTCGGAGCAGTGGAAAGCTGTAGAGCGGTTTGGGAAAACAAAGTATATTCTTCCCCCATAGGAACAGGTGTCAAGTGCTGAAGAGCTGATGGGGTAAAGACGTGGAGCTGATTGGGGCAAAGACGTGGAGCTGATGGGGCAAAGACGTGGAGCTGATTGGGACAAAGACGTGGAACGGTTGGCCGAAAGTTTGTTATCCAGTTGATTTGTACTTAGTGATCTGTTAGGAATGGAGTTGTAACAACCTCCTAGTGGTGTAGGAATTCAGTTAGAAACTCTAATTTACGCCGATCATTCTGTTATTGATCTGCTGGGGGCAGACTTATTGTTTTATCTATAAATTTGTATCTTTTTATGAGATGGGGGTTGGAACCCATCGAATGAAGTGATTTGTGGAGAACATATCTGTTTTTATTTTAATACCAAAAATGAATGCATGAGAGATTTTTCAGAGATTCATGTGTCATTGATGTTGCAGTCCGTGCTTTCTTTCTTTGTGTGATTGTACTTTCCCCTGTGTAACACTCCATTCTATTTTTTCTTCATATCTGGAACATAGTGTTTGATGATTAGAATTCATATGCTTATGCTCTATTCATTGTTTCAGGTATTATATGATTTTTTCTACTAAAGTTGATATGGAATTCGTCTTAGACACTCTGTATTGATGGGCTGTTCCCTCGTCCTTTCTGTTTCACCTTGATAAATGGAATGACTGCAATTATGTGATTATCTTGCCTTTGATAAGTCTTGTGTATACATCTTTGTGATATTTTATATGTATATGACTCCGTGCCCAATGGATATATGATTGTTTCAACCGAACAAATAAATATTTAAATATTGTTTACCATCTGGTCTTGTAAGATTTGTATTGAGAGATCCCTCTCTGGAAGAAAATACCAATTTCTTCCTAAAGTGGTTTTGCTGTTACCTCGGGGTGTACCTTTTACAACCTGGGTACATTTTGAGTGCTAACACGTAGCACGAGGATTCTCACATAAATAAGGCACAGACTACGAAGAGACATTTGCACCAGTGACATGGTAGACTTCCATTATATCCATACGTACAGATATGAGATGGGATATACATTAGCTGATATCAACATAACATTCTTGAATGATGTAGTCAAGGAGGAAGTATACTTAGAGTAGCCACTAGGAGTTGAGACACATGACATGCATACTCATGTGTGCAAATTAAAGAAGGCCTTGTACGAGCTTAAAAGAAACCCATGGGATAGAACATATAGTTACATAAGGAGCTTGAAGATCACCTAGAGTGATGAAGATCTTAACCTTTGCTACAATATTGAAGATGAAATCCTATAGAGGATGACAAGCTCACAGATGGGTGCGAGAAGAACTTTACAACAACGTTCAAGATAGTGGATCTTGGTATCCAGTGACCGTAGATGGATACATAGAATATTAGTAGCATAGGAAGCTACTTTTCACTCCATTACATAATGTTTCAATACATAGAGTACGAATGGTAGAGGGAGAATGATGCTCCGCTTTGGAGGGAGTGACTGTAGAATATTCTCAGGTTCGATGTGGTACGACAGGATTGACAACTTCCTGACTAGTTTGGGCTTTACCAAGAGTAAAGTGGATTCCAACCTTTACTACAAGGTTGAGGAAGGGAACCCAGTGATACTTCTATTGTATGTAGATTAACTATTTGTGACAGGTGAGGATGGGTTGATTGCTGATACGAAGATGAAGCTTGATTCCAAGTTCAAATGAAGGACTTGGGTATGATGCACTACTTTCTAGGCATGGAGGTGTGGTAGAGTGCAGATGGAATCTCCCTTGGACAAGGGAAGTATGCAGTGGAGATCCTGAAGAGGTTCGAGATGATGGACTGCAAGGCCATGGCCACACCTATGGCATCGAACCTGAAATTATTGAGATGCTTCATCAGAGTCAGTTGATGCCATGATGTATTGTCAGATGATTGGATCCTTGATGTACCTGACGAATATGAGACCAGATATTTGCTTTGCCGTGAACACATTGATCCAGTTCCCAACAGATTCGAGACATGTTCACTTGATTGTTACAAATCATACTATGAGGTACCTGAAGGGTACAGTTGATTATGGGCTCAAGTATGATGTGAATCAAAAGATTAACCTGGAAGGTTATGTGGATTCAGATTGGGCAGGAAGTGCCATTGATAGGAAGAGAACTTTAGGGTGCTGCTTCAGTATGGATTAGGAGTGATCTCTTGGTTTAGTAGGAAGCAGTCTTGCGTGGCACTGAGTACAGCCGAGGAAAAATATGTTTCCACTTTCTCGGCTATTTGTGAGGTAGTATGTTTCTTTTGAAAGCTACTATTTGATTTGATTGATTTGAATTGCATTTTTTATGATGCATAGAGGAGTAGTGAAGCTCAAGTATGTGATTAGATCGGTATCTCTTGGAAGAGGGAGTTATTAGTTCTATCATAGCCAGTGTGACAGGTTGTCTCAGCATAAAATACTAGCAAAGATCGTAGGTTGTTCAGATGTAATTAGTCATGTAGGTTGTCCTCGGATGCAATCAGTCCTGGCGAAGATCGAAGATCATCCTTGGACATAATCAGTCCTGATGTTATTCTATGCTAGAAATGGGTCGAGTATGTTTAAATACTTCAGAGAGAAGCTTGGTGTACTTTAGATCGAGGTTCCTTCCAAGGGGAAGTGATGAGTCCGGTAGACACAGATACACATGAGAGCCTTTCCAACATGGTAGCAAGTTGGGCCTCCCATGGTCGTTGATGTAAGTACTGAGCCTTTCTGACATGGTGGCAGGCTAGGCCTCCCATGGTTGTTGATGTAAATGCTGAGAGCCTTTTCAACATGGTGGCAGGCTGGGCCTCCCATGGTCGTTGATGTAAGTGATGAGAGCCTTTCTGACATGGTGGCAGGATGGGCCTCCCATGGTTGTTGATGTAAGTGCTATGTTATGTGTATGTGGGATGTGCTCCGTGTGATGACGATATGATATGAAGATGATGAGGTAATAGTAGGGTACATAGGTGTTGCAAGGAATGTAATCAATATTAGGATGCTCCTTTAGGTTTTGTAGTGGAATATAATCAGTCCTGGAGATCCTGCAGGTTTTGCAAGAGGCATATAATAAGTCCCGGGATGTACCTATTTGATGGCTTGCTCGGAGAGATGATGAATACCTACATGGAGGCTAGGCCTACATCCAAGATGAAAAAGGGAGGGCATTGTAGAAAATTCTGTTGACAAATAGTATGAGATGATGATCAAATTATAATAAGATGATGGCAGAAACTATGATGAAGACTCTATGACTCCATGATGATGATGATGTAATGAAGACCTGACCAAATGTGTTGATGATTGTGTAGAGAGAGAATACCTTCCTAGTTAAGAGGGAGTGTTGATGTATTTGTAACTTCGAAAGACATTTTGATGTATATTATCATTGTGTGTTGTTGTACCCCCATTAGGGATGTGTGTTACCCCTTTATGAGATGTATAAATTGTGTCTAGATCTTGAGGTACAACCTCCATTGTAAGTCGGGGCAATAGTCCCTAGTGTAAGATCATGTAATATGTAATTGTGGTCTCTCCAGGAGAAGTGGGCACCATGTGAGTTGACATGTAGGCTCGAGTCTTATATTTTGTTAGTAACTTGAAAGGGTATAAATAGGGAGGCACTCTCCCTCATTTATATACACCACACACACTCTCTAAGGAGTTTGAGAGAGAGAGGAAGTTAGAGGAGGAGAGAAAGACAGCTGCTGAACATTTCTTATTACTGCTTTTGATCATCTTACTATTTTGAAGAAGTTTGTGGGGTTTTCTCCTTTATGGTTTCCCCGATGAAAATATCCGTGTCTTGTGTATCTTTTATATGTTATGTATTTTGCTGTACTTGTTATTCTTTAAGATAAAGATCCTATATAATCTAATCAGATCTTAAGAAAATCTAACATTCTCTACAATTATTTCAAGACCATAAAAACTTTCCAACCTCTACTAATCCTTTTTTTGACACTATAGTTCCAACTTACCTTTCCTAGATGTTCATTCCAATATTTTTATATGAAAGGTTTTTTTCCAAGTTATGGGTATTGTATGGAATTCATATGATATTTTAAGACCCATTTTGGAGTAGAGGGTTCTGGAATCGGAGACATGAGACGATCACAAGCTGGTTTGTGAGGTGGTTCCACCTAGCTGGTGAGGGGTCGGTGCAATGGTGAACCATGGAGGGGGCCTCTTCC
This sequence comes from Pseudotsuga menziesii, assembly GCA_001517045.1. Taxonomy (NCBI): domain Eukaryota; kingdom Viridiplantae; phylum Streptophyta; class Pinopsida; order Pinales; family Pinaceae; genus Pseudotsuga; species Pseudotsuga menziesii. The sequence goes on along the minus strand of LPNX010223461.1, from coordinate 447,951 downwards.
CCTCCACGACATCTAGAAAGAGTATTCCATCATGCTCAAATATCAACAACATCCAGGGGAATGGTTCGGGGGAGGTCAGGGATGAAGGTAGGGATGACTTCGGGTATCAAATCAGAGTACTGGTGGATGTATCCCATGTGCCTAGGCTATCCCATCTCTAGAGATTAGATAGGAAAAAATTCGATAAAGGGAGGAGCGCTGGAAGGAGAAAGCACCAATAGGAAAATTTATTGGGGTATGGCTGAAAGAGAAAGACCTGATTTGATGGATCAAGCATACATTGAATATCAAAAGTTACTACGATATGTCCCCTAGGATCCAAGGGTTTTTTCACCATAATTTTATTCAATCATGAATATGGGGATCTGATCTTGGAAGGGGGCCCTTATTTTTTCTTTTTAGCAGGCCTCTACCTACAGCTATGAAATATTTAACTCTAAGCAAGTAGACATGAGGGTGGATCCTATTTGGATTCGTTTGTACTCCATTCCTTGCGAGTACTAGGACCTGGAAATTATACAATATATTGGGAATACATTGGAGAGAGTTTGTGAAAGGAGCAGAATAGACCAAACAATAGAGTCATATGACATTTGCTCGAATATGTTTTTATATGGATCCTTCAAAGGAGCTACTGAAAGCCATCAAATTAAAAAAGGATTATAAAGAATGGAAACAACCGATCGATTATGAACAAATTCCATTTAGGTGTAGATAGTGCCATGAATATAGGCACCTTAGCAGGAATTTCCGAAAGAACAACCAACAACCCCCAGGAAAAAGTCAGACATAGGAGAAGATGAAGGACACAAATGGATTCACCCAAAGATGGATTCTCAAATAAGGTACATATCCAACAAAATATCAGTATGAAGGTTTGTATGGACATAGGGGCTAGTTAAGAACATACAACAACTTCCATAATTTTATTCCGATGCACAAAATATCAGAATTACAAAAATGGTGAGACTAGTCAAATTTAACTAGTCAATTAGCTAGGGTGCACACGATTTAGTAAATTTCTTATCAGAAATAAAGAAGTCATGATAATGAAATGTAATAGAGAATAATATGACATTATTTCATAGATAATATCATTCAAAACTCCTTTCCCTAGCATTACTTCACTCTTCATACATATAAACTGATAAAAACCTCCTCTAGTGGGAAAATAAGGCTCAATCATGGATATTGAATATAGGATATTCCTAGAACATGAAAGCTTACTGTATTAAATAAGTGATAAGATTATGTTTTTGGATGAATATAATAGAAATAATATTGTAGGACTGATCTCTCCATAGATATGATTCAAAACTGAGGGCAGGAGGCCCAAATCTCTCATCAAACTGGGAATGGGAGCTTAGGTGAAGCTGGGATTCACTAGAGATCATTTTCAATGGGTGGATGAGCTCCTGCAGATGTCTGATATGAAATTATGATGCTGATTGTGAGTTCACCATCACCTGCAATGAAAGTAGAAGGGGAGAAGAAGAATTGTGAAGAGGAATAGAGGACTTGGGGCACATCTCCCAGTAGACTCAGGCACAACACTTAGTAATGAAGCTTAGATTCAATCAATATCACAACATACATTATCCAAACTGAGTAATGGAGCTCCCTTTGTCTTTTTATAAACCTCTGGTGAATTGTTTAGTAGGTATAGGTGACCTGCGAGAGAAAGTGATCCACATAGAAACCTAACCCTAACCATGAATGTGCCCTCCTTGAGAATTTTAGCGAGTTTGAGTCCTCAAAGATGTTTCCCTTCTTGTATCCTTCATCCCATTTGTAAACTGTGCTTTCCTTGTCCCATAGTTGCTATTTTTCCTTATGAAAACTTTTCTTGGCTTTCCTGCTCTTGTGACTGAACTCCAAAAAGGAAACTACGCCCTCCTTTGGTCAATTGTTTCTATTTTTCCTTATGACAACTTTTCTTGGCTTTCCTTCTTTTATGACTGAACTTCAAAAGGGAAAATATGCCCTCCTTTTATCAATTGTTGCCTCTTTTGTGTCTGGATCCTTTTATGTGGCTTTTAGCACTTTCCTGTTTTCCTTTCTGATTGCTTTTGTCATACAATTTCTAATTTTCCTCCTTGGCAAGTTGGCTTTCCCGTTGCTCCCTCCTGACATGACAAGCTTAATTCCACATAATTAATTGCTCAATAATTAAAATCAAGTACATGACTCTTAAATACAATATAATAAAATTTCCTAGGGTAATTAATTAATGCATCTTTTTGAACCACTAGGTGTTAGGCAAGGTCAACACTTTTGGTGTTCAAAAAGTGGGGACATGGAAAATCACCCTGGCAAGATTAAAGTACCAGCAAAGAATCTTAAAATATATAAGCCACTTGTTCTATTTCTCCAAGAGACTAATTGTAATTTTGAAACCCTGGAACAAGTTGGACAGAGGATATGGAGGCGATGTAAAACAATGGTAATTGACTTCAACTGGGCGACAGGAAGGTTAACAATTCTTTGGCGGCTAGAAGCGTTAATTTTATCAAATTTCTGGGAGACCTATTTCTCCTTGACAATGATTTTTTTATCCAGGATTACGGTGCTAAGGGATCTATAACTAATATCTATGGCCCGAGCTCATTTTCTCATAAATCTTCCTTCTTAGAACTCATGCTAGAACTCCTGCACTGGGTCAGTGGGATAATGGAAAACAACTTGTGGATCATGGGAGGGTATTTCAAATTGATCTCATCCCTGGGTGTAAAATAAAGGGGGAAGAATTAATTTGGACAAATTCCAATAATCCTTTATGGATTTCATAGAGGAAAGTCAGGTTGTTAACCTAGAGACAAGAAATGGATGGTTCACATGGAATAATTGACGTGGAGAGGAATATCATGTAGCTTCAAGATTACATATATTCTTGGTCTCTGAGGACATAGATAGGGAAGTACGAGAGGTGTTATCCAGTTTCCTTCCAACAACAGGATCAGATCACTGGCCAATTTTTCTATAGTGGGACAGGTTAGGCATACACAATAGGAAACCATTCAGATTTTACAAATTATGGCTTGAACATAAATATTTTAAATCATTAGTTTAATAGTGGTGGCCCAGGAGTCCCCCCCCATGGGATAAGGGATGTATCAATTTCAACAGAAACTGGATGCTCTAAAAGCTAGGACCTGTACTTGGAATAAGAAAGACTTTGGAAAAATATTCTAGGATAATAAAATATTGATGTCACAATTGTAGGTTATCCAAGGAGGGGGATGAATGAAGGCTACGGGGAAGATCTCAAACATCAGGAAGAAGACCTCCTCTTCTAGATAAAATCAAGAGATAAGCAGCAGGAGATATACTAGAAACAAAAATCTAGGAACCAATGGCTCTAGGAAGGGGAGCGTAACACAAAATTCTTCCACAACACGGTTATTCAAAACAGGCACGGATCGATTATCCACAAACTGAAGGCGATTGATGGGAGGTATGTTGAAACCAGAGAAGATAGAGAAGAGGAGCTTGTTAACCACTTTAAATAGGTTATGACAGAGGACATAATGAATAGAAGACAATATATTTCCAAAATAGCCCAACTTTTCCTAATAGTAATCTCTCAGGAACATAATGAGATTTTGCTCAAACCTATAGAGCTTCAATAGGTGGAAGAAGCAATGCAGCAGATGACTTTGGGCAAGGCCCCTCAACTAGACGACTTCACCTCCATTTTTTTCATTATTTATGGGAGCTCATAAAATAGGAAGTTTGGCAAATTGTTGAAGAATCACGCCAATCCGGTGGGGTTTTGAGGGCTTTCAATCTGACCTTCCTAACTCTCATCCCCAAATCGGAAGGAGCAGATGCACCTGGTAAATTCAGTCCCATAGCCCTATGCAATGTCATTTATAAGATAATTTCCAAAGTCATAGACAACAGACTAAAACCGATTCTTCCTCTTCTAATAGCTTCGGAGCAATCCAGGTTCGTGGAAGGTAGAAAAATCCTAGATGGCATCATTTTGGTCCATGAGGAAATTCATTACCTAAAAGTTACCAAAAGTCCAGGGATGCTTGTAAAACTTGACATCGCAAAATCCTATGACAAATTAAGTTGCCAATATATGAGAGAAGAATTGTCTACCTTTGGATTTTCTAGAGACTAGATTGAGTGGGTTATGAATATGGTCTCCTCTACCTTATTTTATATATTTTTCAATGGATCTCCCTCTCGCACGATGAATTCATCTAGAGGTTTTCGATAAGGGGATCCTCTCTCTCCCTTTCTCTTAATCATCATGGTAGAAGGCCTAAGTAGGATAACAAAGGATCAGATAGTAAGAGGTGACATCCATGGTTTAAACCTTCAAAATGGTGAAGATATGCAGACTCATCAGTAGTTTGTCGATGATACCATGCTCATTGGGCACCCTTCAGTCCAAGAGGCACGAGCCTTCAAGAAATGTTTTATAATATTTGCCAAGGCCACTAGGTTGGAAGTTAAACCAAAAAAATTAGATATTCTTCTTTAATACACCCAAGATGACTCAAATAAACATCATCTGCATCCTCAAATTCACAGGGGGCTCACTACCATATAAATACCTCGAAGCTCCTCTAACAGAGGGGTCGATCAGAAAAGTTTCGTGGCAGGATCTCCTATAGTGAACGAGGAAGAAGTTATTAGGGTGGGTCTTTAGGCTATTAAATTTGACGGGTAGATTGTCCCTAGTTAAGTATGCCCTCCAGGCCATGGCGATATACTTATTTTCAGTCTTAGCAGCTCCTAAGTCAATCTTCAAAAAAATTTGAAATACACAGCGTGTGTTTCTTTTGGGTGGAAACCTAGACAAGTCAAAAATATCGTTGGTTAGCTGGGAAAAATGATGTCACCGAAAGGACCAGGGAGGTTTAGGTCTTCATGATCTTGAGAAGATAAATAGGGTGCTTGGAGTCAATATCTGGTGGAGGTGGTGTACCTACACAAATGAACCTTGGGAGAAAGTTTGGCACATAAAGTATGCCCAAGACTATTCTAGTCGTGATTTAGTTAGTTTAAGGGAAGAGAATACAATATCTCATATTTGGACCTTGACCCAACGAAACAAAAGTCTTGTATTCGATAATAGCTTTTGGGAAATCAGAGTTAGACACACAACAAACTTCTAGGATGAGTCCCGACATCAATTACCTATGCTATCAAAAAGTCCCAGGTGGTAGATGTTAAGGGAAAAAGGCATACGAGAAGGGATGATAAAAGTTTACCAATATTGTACTGAGATGACAGACGATGGGGACTTCTGGGATTGGCAAGACCAATAATTGTGGGTGCGTCTTACTCCGGCTAAAGCTAAGGATTTTCAGGACAGTATTCGAGAGAGGTGCATTCGAAGGCATGGTGACCAAGACAAGCTATGGTGGGGGTACTCACCCAAAGAATATTTTAGCATAAATGAGGCATATGACATATGGAATTCTAGAGGGACAACCCCAGAGGATATCTAGAAAAAAATATGGGCATGAAACCATGGCCAAAAGTTGCAACCTTCATATGGATGGTCATGCAGAGGAGAATCTTCATTGGGGAAAACTTGAGAAGGAGGGGATTTGTGGGTCTATTGCAGTGTTCATTACATAATAGGGAAGAAGAGACCATGAACCACCTTTTGGATGGATCCAATTTACATCATAATCAGGGACCAAGGGGCGATTATCTTTCGCTGATCTGACAGGGTCAAAGGCTATCCAGATCAATTGATTAAAAAATGGAATTTGGAAGCCTTGGCGAATTCCATCCTTAGAATGTTGTGGTCTATGTTTCTAGGAAATAAATAATAGGATATTTCAAGATGGAAGATCTACTAAATAAGGGGTTTGGAAAAGATTGACTCACAATATTTAGGAGACAGTGAGGAATTACCATTGGATGGATAAGGAAGGGGAGTTAAGTGAGCAAGAGAAAAGAATATTCAATGGTTGGGGAATTGGTAAAGAGGATTTAGAGGGGCTTAGTAAGAGCAGACATGCCCTCCAACCATACAGTTCGACCTCTTGGTCTCACCCCCAAGGTGGAACCTTTAAACTAAATTTTGATGGTGCATCGAAGGGAAATCCCTAGTCTGATAAGGTATGGAGGTGTATGCCGCAATTCAAGTGGAGCTATCCTCTATGTCTACTATGGCTCAGTTGGAAAAAAATTGAATAATGTGGTAGATATTGAAGGGATTCTATAAGGGATAAGGATAGTGCTAGATGTCGGTGATAGTGGAGGGAGATTCCAGGATCATCATCTAGATGGCTAGAAAGTTGGCCAATGGGTAAAGGGTGGAGAAGGTGTCATCTAGTTGGCACATTCTGGGTTGGTTGGAAAATCTAGGGGCCCTACTTTCTGATAGGATTATTAATCCTCCCTTGACCATACTATCTATTAGATTATTTAGCCTAACTTAGGAACCTTAATTAATTAATTGGGTACACTTGGCATAATGGGGCCACATGTACCAGTCACTAGAGTGTGGGGAACACTTCTATAGGTTAACTGCCACTTACTGCATGTGTATGGATCAGTTTGGGCGCCTCCTAGACTAATCCCTACATTTTAGGAGCCAGTGGGAGTCTCGAAACCAACCTCCATCAGTTAGGTGGAGTTGGAACTAGTTAGTCTCATTTAGCCTCCAGTTACTTTCAGTTAATTCACAATCAGTTAGATAACACTAGTTATGCATGTCTAAGTGCATGGATACATGTGGAGTAGGTGCCTTTTCCCACCTACCACTCTAAGTTGCACTGAGTTAAATAGTTATTACTAATTGATTGAGTTGGTTGGCCATCTGGGATTTGATCTGTTGGGCTCTGATATTGATTGAGACACCATGAGTTAGATGGTCAGTTAGATACAGTCAGATCCAATGGATAGATTCGAATTGCTACATAATGCATTCAAATCCTTTTCCTATGTAAACTATTGTAACACTGTATTTTATTATTGTGAATGATACTGTAAATTCCTGATTAATACTCATCCGTTTCTTGTGTGGTTTGTTTTGTTCATTTTATATCTTCATTCTCAATTTACTGCAATCATAATTCTGAACTATCTACTTGAAGATCTAAATGGCATTCAAATTCTAACACTTTCTACTAATAACGATTGTCATTTCAACCATGTCAGAAGAGAGGCCAACAAATTAGTTGATATTATGGCCAACATGGGTGTCTATGGAGGACAACACATCTGTGAAGGACAACTAATGGATTTCGAAGGAGAGGAGTGTACATACCAATGCAAACATATGGCTAATGTAGACCACATGGAATCAAGAAGGGGAGGAGGTAACACAGAGGGTACTCATGGATCTCCCTCACGCTCACACATGGAAAATAAAACTACTTCCCACATGATAAATTTCCCAAGCTGTCAGGATGATGAAAGGACACAATAACCTCATCCCTAGCCTATGCCTAGATTCAGATCAGGTGTAAGAAATATTTAGAAGCAATTCGATCGAGTTTCACCACAAAGGTTAACGATTGTCATCGTTAGGTACATCGAGGAAGGTACATAAGTGATGGTACTATGGAAAGGATTGAAATATCAAGCTATTATAACCCAAATTATCTCAAGTATATTTAGTCTTGCTATAAAATTGGACAGATGACAACATAGTTTTTGATCATCTTGGTTCAGATAAGACTCAGTTGTTTCTATTGTCATTAGTGTAGATTCTCCATGTCAAAGCCTTGTCTATTTCAAAATTAGTTGGGAATATGGCTCCGAGTGGGAGGAAATGCAATGTTGAATATTTCACCTCAAGGGTCTGTCATGACTATGGTGGTAAGAAGGAAACCATAAGGAATATGAGGGGTGTTGGAGGAAGGGTTACCCGCGCTCAGTTGCAAGACCTGACTGTTGCCACCTTTTTCCATGAATGGATTCCTACTGTTGTCTATGAATATATCGAGGTGATTGAGAAGGAGCTATGGGATAAGGTGAAGGACACTCTGTTGGAAGAAATTAGGGCAGAGGTTGAAGACTGAGTCTTGTACCTAGGAACCACGACAGGACGAGATTTGTCTTATGAGTGTATGATGATGTCTTACCGAGACATGAAGAACCTTCCATCACATGTGCTGATGGATGGGGAGAACAATATCCAAGGAGATATGGAGTCGATTTATGCGTGGAAAGAGAATCATTGAGATTGCATACTGATGCATAGGAAGGTGGACCTCATTGGCAGTAAAATTGGCCTAAAATTCTATGCACCACTTTCCCCTGCCATTGGAGGTGGTGAGACCAGCAAGGTGATTAGAGGAGGAAGGAAGTCCGTTGTGGATCCAAGCTTGAAGGGGAAGCAAGAGGAAGCTCAACGCTATTGAATAACCAACCATGGAAATGGGGGGGGGGGAGCATGGGCAGGTTCATATGTAGTAGCATCAAAGGGCCTATTTTTATTTTATGTTGTTCCTAAGTTCAAGAAGTCATTATCATAGTAATTCGATAGGTAGAACGAGAATGCATAGGCTGTGTTTATGTTAGTTGTTATGTTGAAAGGAAGAACTATCTTTTTTGGCTCTTCTGTTAAGACCATTTGTTATCGAAAATTCTCAATCAATGTAGACAAAGATTGTTTCCTTAGTTTACATGGGGCAAATCTAGAACAAAAAGTCACAACGATGCATCCTTTCCGTAGATCATGGAACTACTTGAATGTGGAGCTTTCTTACCTCAACGATGAAGGTGATCCTTGTCTTGTAATTATCTCGTAGTTAGATATACCTACGAAAGAAGATGAAGAACACGATTAGACAGTGAAAGCAACAAGACAATTCAACAATCTATACTCATAGTCAAAGAGAAGAGTATTGAACAATTGATACTAACACAAATCATTCATGGAAAAGGGGAGCATGTTTGTATTAACAATATAAGAGAAGAAAGATACAACCAAATCCTTAATGTTGAAGCTTTGTTCTCACAATGTCCTTGACATCACTTTCACACACACTCTACAAAATTTAGAAGCCTCAATAACAACTACACTCTTTGCCTCCTATACCGGTAGTGATTCCAGTAACATAAATGTGCTCTCTTTGTTCTCTTACTTTCCCTATCCATGAAGGGAATCTTGTATATATAGGCCAAAGAAACCCCAAAGGGGTTGATATATTTTTGGAGGAAGTTAAGGAACGATCCCTCGAGGCTAGGGGTATGAATTCCACCTACTCCAAGCAGTTGGGATAAGGCTCCACGAGGACTTCCATCTAAAAGGTTCTCAAAATCTTCTCTTTTTACCTTTTTGACTTGCTAACGCTTCTTGTACATGGGAAAGCTGCGTTGACACTCTTTGTCTTGAATCAACAAGTGTCATCGATGCACTATGTCAGTGGGTAAGAGGCATTAGGTAGGTATTATGCCCTATGTTAGGAGGCAAGGTGCGTCAGACCTCGTAGAGTTGGGAAAGAATCTCTTCAAAATATGTTTTGGTGATATCACTTCAGGGGATTGAGCATAGAAACCAATTTAGGTGTAACATAATACCCCCAAAAGTATGAAGCTAGAAGGATATGATAGGTGAAATGATTTGTTAGATGTGACGTGGAATCATAGGAAAAAGAGTGGCGAGTGAAGACTTGTCATAAGACTAGTTACAAATTATCTGACTCAAATCATGACTACTGACTAATACACTGTAGATCCATGTATAATGGCCATGTCATGGCTAGCAACAATATAATGTAGATCCATGATTAATATGATTCAAATCGGCACATAGCTACGAAATATACAATGTAGATCTATGTCATCTTGAACTAAACTTAAGCATAGCCACTAGACATACAAGATGGATCCATGGAATGACTCAATAAATTCTCCATCTCAAGCTGAAGATAGGAACATATTCAAGCGAATACCTAATCATTGAGGGTATTCATTCTAATCCCAAATAGTACGATTCTATCCATGTGAATAAATGTCGTGATGTAGAACATGGTAGAAACCACTTGATTACCAGCCAATGATGTATACCGTTAACAAGTGTTAGGATATTTAGACACTTAGGAGTTAGTTAAGATCAAATTGTGTAATATATCCATTAGGGAAAGTGTGTTTCTTTAGTATGTATTTGTAAATATTCTAATCTGACGGTCATGATATGTTCTATACATAAAGTGATCCGACGGTTCAACTTCTCTCAGATCATACCTACCTTTGATCCGTGGCTTAACACCCGATTGGTCTATGATCTCTATTTAAAGAGCATGGAGGGTCATTGGCTAGTTGATTGATTATGAGAAGCTAATTTGTAACTTTCTTTATCTTGCATAATAAATTACTCCAAGTAGCTATTTGGATGGGGCCGTGGACTGTTTCCGGACCACATCAAAATATCGGTGTGTGTTGGGCAAAATATGCACTATCTAATTCAACACTTAACTGTCAACCCGGGAAGGTAGCTTGTGAGATGAAAACACTATGTGCAGGATTGAAGGCTTGAACTAACCTAAGCTAACTACAGATGCAAATGTGCTAACATGCAATTATATGATTTTAATCTACATGCATGACTTTCATAATTCAAATGCAAGAATTTAATCTATCTATGAAAACAAGAAATTAACTAAGAACTTGAAAAGTAACTATAATTCAAATCTAATCTAATGTTTTATTAATCTACTCTATAAAGGCAGGAAACTGATTAATAATTGAGATTCAAACTAGTCTAATGCTATGCTAATCTATTCTATGGAAGGGAATTGTAGATACTAATCTAGAAAGTAGTCGCTTGGTCTGAAAGCGATTTAACTAATGAGAGAAAAACTAACTACTTGCAACAAATTAGCTGATCTATATTATAAATTGGAGATTATTTCATGTATGCATAAGTAAATTCCTATCTAAGAATGCAAGTGCAACTGAGTTATGGAAAGCAATGAACTATTTAATTGCAAATTCGTAGAAATAAAAACAAATAACTGCGGATTCGTAGAAATCAAAGAAAATACTATTCTAAAGACCAAGCATAAATAAATGCGTTGCAAAACAGTAAACTAATCAAAGCAAACTAAACTTGGAGCTTTATAATCAAATCTAAAACTAAGTACAAAACAATAATTGGAAATATATTCAATCTGTAAGCAAACCTACAACAGAAAAACAAAGTAATTCTACTCTACCTCTTCAACAAACTATACCATAAACTAAGGAATCTTAACTAATCATAAAAAGATCATGCAACTGATTTACAACTTGAAAAGTAAACTTACACTAAACTAGGTTATGTGAACTTTTATCATCAAACTTTAAAATACTGAAAACCAATGCCTTTTTAAAATCTAAATGAACCTATTAATCTTGAATTTGAAGCTGAGTTCTAAATTTTATATCTACTGAAATGAAATAACTTGAAGAAATGAAACTAACAAAACAAAAGCCTAAGACAATAAAATGATGTGTAATTGAAAATGAAAGACTTATTATGGACTCAAATGAAAACTGAAAATGGAATGCTGAACCTATTTCAGAAATGAGACAAACTAATATCAACAAGTTATATGACAACATTTTAAACAAGCTTAAGATGATCTAGGTTTTATGCATGAAAACAAATGAAAGTAACTCATAAACTATCTAAGTCATAAACCAAAATAAAACAATGTTGTTTCTATTCAAACCAGAATTATTTTTCACTTAAACAGTAAAATATATGTTGAATATAAATGGATTTTATCATCATTAAAACTAAAATAATTAATCTATGTGTTAATATAGAACTGAATATGAATTGTTAGAGGTGGATTCGAATCCCAACTAGCTACATAACACGGTGGAATGCTGGAAAATTAACCTCTACCTTAATTAACTATTTTTGCAAAAACAAAATACTGAAAATGAATTAAAATTCTGTCTAAGTGCGAATTAAAGGCTGAACGACAGTCTGCATTAAGGTGCAAACAGAAGGCTGAAAACAGTCTAAACAGAGGGATGACTGGCCGACCGTATTAATTCTGAAGGCATAAATTGCATAAAAACGCAGGAAATTATATGTTATAAACAACAAAGGATTACCTACAGGAAAACAAACTACTTGCTTGCAAAAATGAAATGCCTTACAGGAAAACGTAATAGATATATAAAAAACTAAATGACTTAGCTACAACATAAAAAGAAACTGATGAATATACACAAATAGAATCTCTGGTTATTGAGGGGCCCTTCTCAGTAGTCAGGGGCTGCATTCCTACGCTACTCAGTCATCGATCATTAACAAAGAAACGAGAATGATCACCAACAACTAAAATAGAGACTTTTTATTAAACTAAAGCAAAGTTTACAAAGCGTTTTTCTCTTCTTCCTCCTCAAAACCAAAGAGGTATTTATATGATGATTACAATGGAGATCAGGTTGAACACATCTTGCTAATAATAGAGGTTCTTTACCGCTATAACAACTACCCACAATTTTTGGAAAAGTTGGTTTTAGAGAGCCATGATTTTCTCCCAAATGGCTTTGTATTTTGCGAAAATTCTTGTGGGTGATTGAAATAGGCCTATTCTGCAAAAAACCCATGTGCCAGAATTTTCAATTTCACTTCTATTTTCTCGCAAATCTAGCCCGAAAGTCAACTATCTGTTAAAAACACGTGGTTTGCATGGGCGTCTAGATGAATGCCCGGATGACCTATAACTAAAATTTGTTCATAAGTACGGATTTTGAGCATATTTTCTGCTATTTTGTTGGCCACATTGAAGGCTGAGTGCTGGGTTGTTGAATTGAATGCTAGATTCCTGGAGCTGGCCTCCTTCACGTGAACCGTTTCATTGAATAGATTGCATGTGTGTTAAATGATCGGTTATATCATCTGCGTATAAGCCGATCCATGATGTGCATATCCATGAACCTGCATACAAAAATCATGAGTATTGTTAATTTAAAACATTGTTACAAACAACTAACAAATTGTTTTAAGAATCAAATAATAATAATAATAACCATTTTAATATTTTATTACTTAATGGTTTATTTGTTTAAATTTGAAACAATGTTAAAGACATATTATTAACTCAGATTTTTAATTTGTATATGCAATTATCATGGAACCAACAAGAATTAGAGAACAAAGTTAAATCCAGCCAGTAAACCAATAAGAAACATGTTATTAAACTTAGTGCAAAACTTATGATCAGAAGAAGGGGCTGAATGGAGTGCAGAACGTCTATTATTTGCAAAATACTACATTTAATACCTAAAAATTACATATTTGTCTTATTTTACATTTACACGATTTTAATTGATAAAACAGAGTAAAAGACAACATTATTGAACATAGATGTATCATTACGGTAAATAGGTCAGAAATTAATGTAAATAAAACCATTATAAAAGACAATTTCGGGGCCCAACAGTGTGTTGATCTGTGATCTGTTTGTGTGAGTGGCTGTTGTTGGTGTTCGATATTTTGGGAGTACCCTATGTAACCTAACATGGTATTAGAGTGTTTATGAAGAGCCGCTTTAGTTTGTGATCTAGATTTTTATCCGATGTTGCTGAAACTTTGAAAGGGTTTCTGTTTCTAGAATTTTTGTGCATTTATGGCCTATGGTAGGTGTTCCATTGCATCTGGAGTGCCGTTTCCATTTGGAAATAGTTTTCGTTTCATCGAAAACTGTTTTTGTTTGCTCCAAAAACACCAATTTTGGCAGATTTGAAGGTATAATGTTACAGTGACAGATTTGTTTTATTTTTAAAAAAAATCTCTCATATATTTATCAGTTTTTTTGTTGTTATTATAAGTTGAGAGCTATTCTATTAAAAAAAAAAGAAAATAGTGGTACATAATTGGTTACAGGCAGACCTTCTCATGTTGAGCAGATATAGAGTTTTAGAATAAGTCTGGGCCCTCCTTCCAGGAGGGAAAACAGGTTCACAAAACCCTCCCTCCCAGAGGGAAAATAGGCCATCCAAATAAGCATAAAAAAATCCTCCTTAGTTCTTTGAAGAAAAATACAAAGAGCTAACGAGTTAACAATGCAACAAACAAAAAAACCTGACAGTATAATGCTGAACAACACGTGGCCGAGATGGAACCTGTACCTAAACCATGCAACATGCAGGCGGACTGACACGTAGCCATGGCAGACTCAGTTCATGGTTTTTGCCATGGTTCCTCCATGATAGGGAAGCTATAGCCTGGAGAGGCTGGGTGAGTGGGCTCGTTTGATTTGGCATCCGAATATTCGCTAGACGTAGCCATTTCTTCATCACTGGGGCTGTTTTCTTGTTCCATGGTTCCTGTAGGTGGCGTTTTGGTGGGGGGTGGAGTGATCCTTTTCGTAACGACCGGGTTGGATGAAAACTTGCGTGAAGAGGTAGTGGAAGGTCGTCATTATGGAGGGGGGATGGAGCAAGGTGGAGAAGCAGGGGTGGTGGATGGGGCAATGGAGGAACTTGGGGGAGAAGGTGGTGCAACAAATTGAGGAGCAGGTGGTGCAACAACATGAGGAGCTGACAGGGGTCGAACTGGAGGTGTTGGGGAGGAGGAACCAGAGGGTTGAATATAAGGACTAGCTGAGTGAGTAAGTTCTTAAAGACCCAATAATTTTGTCTGCTCTCCACTGTTCTTCCAGGTGCGTCGAGTGCCCCATACAGTTCATCTTCCCAATTAGAGAGAATTTGCTGCACTTCCTCCAGAATCTCCAAATTGAAACCATTTCCACTGGCTTGAGCCGAGAGAGGTATATGGCCTTCAACCTAATCATTGCGACCACGCCCTCTATGGGGGGTACCTCTTTGTCTTCTGGGCATGGATGGAGGGTGGCAGAGAGCGGAGTAGGATGATGACAGATCAGAGCAGGGCACTGGGGTGATGGTCCAGAGCAATGGAGAGCAACAATAGTGCGCAAAGCATGAATCAAATGAAGCCCAATACCCAACATCCCCCATATTGAATGACGCTGGTGTGAATTAAGGATTCTAGGAGGGTGTTTAATGGCGATCGGGCTGTGAAAAGATGACCTAGTCCCTTCAGCATACCAAGATGCAGCCACGTTTCCCATGGCATTGAAGGCCCACAATGGCGGCATTGAAGGTGAGGTTATGCTTGGGCTGTGAATACCACATCATCCTCCCCCAAGTCTACATGGTCATGATTAAAACTTGCATCTAGGAATAGATATTTAGAATCTATGAGCTCACACTCCTGCCTTAGGTGAGCATTTGAAATATTAGCCGGGGTACAATGGTACAGGAACGTGGAAGAGCGAACTCCGCAGTTTGCCATCTTATCTGCCAGGGAATTGGCTTCTCTTTGAACGTGTTGGAAGTTGATAGCAATAGGTTGTGCTAGGAGCTTAGCAAGTTGTTGAAGATCTTAATCCAATCTCTAGCTGGAGGATATTTTGGAACTACTTGTCCCATTCTGGATCTTGATGGCTAGATTGAGGATAAGTGCAGAGTCTTTCTCAACCACTGGCGGGAAGAGGGCGCGAGTGGAGGCAATTCCGATACCCTGAAGGAGGCCACTCAGCTTGGCCACATTGTTGCTTTCAAGCCCTAGTTTCCCAAAGAATACCCAATTGATCTGTCCCGTGTCAGTTCTGAAGACTCCACCGAAACCAACCAGGACAGGATTACCTTTGGAAGCCCCATCGAAATTAAGTTTGAAGAAGCCTGGGGGAGGAGTGGACCAGGAGGTTGGAGAGGAGGGGTGGGGGTTAGGAGAGGAGATATCAGTGGTAGCAGGGGGAAGAAGGGGGATACAGATGCAGAGAATGTCTTGTTCCTGGGGGTTAGCTTGAAGATCAGAGTCTTTCCAGTTAGAGAGCAGAGTGGTTTCCCTAATGCGCTATTGAAATTGGATCCAGATGGTTTCCACCGAGTTGATTTTACCTTCAAAGATCCTAAGGTTTGTTTCTTTCGAAATTCCCTAGAGTAGGAAGCCAGGGGTGAGCTGCCAGATGTGATTGAGAATGGAATTTTGAAAATGATGCTTGTGCCAATTTTTAATGGTGTCAATAAAACTGTCAAGGCATCTATTCGTTCTTTTGCATATGCTAGCTATGTTGGTCCAGAGGGAAATTGCAAAGGGGCACTAGTTTAAAAGGCATTCCATGCTTTCCTCATTTATTTTGCAGAGCTGGCACTATGAAGGACCAGTGAAACCTCTTCTGATTAGATTTTTCTAGGTTAGAATGCGTCGGTGAAGGACTAGCCAAAGGAAGGTAGTGACCTTTGGCCAAGTTTTGATGTCCCAAATCTTGGTCCAGCATGGCTCCGAGGGCTCAATGGGGGTGTTTCTAAGTTGATAAGATTCTTTGGTGGAAAACATTCCTTTGGGTTTGTATCCCCTTCAAAGTATGTCAGTATTAGTTCTGCATCGGATGCAACGTTGTTGAAGTTCCTCCCAAAGCCCTTATTATAAGAGTGGTTGTTTTTGCTGATGCCATTTGTCTCTAGTGGTCCATTTTCTGAAGTCCTCTTGCCCATTTCGTTCCCAAAAAAAGTGAACTTTTTCATGCAGTGGAATGGAGAGAGCATCGAGTTTGTCATGAAGATTGAAGGTAGCTGCCAGTGAGGGGAGTTGATTCCAAAAGTCAGTCCAAAAGTTTGCCAGAGTGCCGTTATGAATTTCCCATATATTTATCAGTTTTATTATTTAGATATTTATTGTTTTTTAGTCTCGAATTGTTTCCTTCCCTGTTTGCGTATGCTCTTTGCTGTGCACCTTGCGTGATTACAGTGAATTAGAAACCGAAAGGGAAAGGGTTTTCTCGACTGTGTATGCTCTTTGCCGTGCACCTTATACGATCGGGGCAAATCAGAAACAGAGAGAAAACATAGAATTTCCGAGTAAGGTAACGAGATCTAACCCCACAAGAGTGGAAAAGTTTTTTTTTGTTTTTATTTTTTGGTTTGTGGTGTGATTTGCATGAAAAAGAAGCAAGCACGGAAACTGAGAGAGAAAAGTTAAAAAAAACCCCTTCCTCATTCCCTTCTTTTATGTACCTTTTAAACTTAGCTCACTTGGTCCAAAGTTGCTTTATTCCTTAATTGGTCTTGAGTTTAAGTCTTATTAAGTTACTTTTTAGTGCATGTAATTTCTATTTTTAAGTTACTTTATTGTAAAAGTGCATCTCACTTAAATAAAATAAAATAAAAAGTGAGTCACTTAAGTTCTTTTTATTGCCGCACTATTTAAAAGTACCATTATTGTAAAAGTGAACATCACTTATTTTACAAAAGTGATTCACTTAAAAGCAAATTTCTTGTAAGTGATTTTCAAAGGTTCATTTTAGGAAGAAGGGTTTTTTTTTTTTTAGTTGGTCAAGTTAATATCTGCCACGTCACTATTGGGGACATCTTCAACATTTTTTTTGATCAAGCATAACTTCATCATACAGAATCAGTTTTCAGTGCTGTTTTTCTTGAAATAGCCTATTTTTTCAATATTTTTTCATCTAGACTGTTAGTTTCTGTTCTTTCATCCATTATTTTACAGTATGGCTGCCCCGTGTGATATTCTACTTACTAGTTCTAACTATTTCTCATGGAAATCTCGTATGGAAGATGTTCTACGAAGTAAGGGACTTTTCAGAATTACCTTAGGGAAAGAAATAGAACCCAGTGATGATGATAAGAAAATAAAATGGGAAAATAAATGTGATGAAGCTCATGGATTTATTGGGATGTCAATCTCTACTGATTTACGATTTCACATATCTAGCATTGATGAACCTGATAAAGCCTGGGAAAAGTTGGAATATGTGTTTGGTAAACACAATGAAATTCGAGGTCATCAACTTGAGAATGAGTTGATTTATTTGAATTCAAATGCATTCAATATTATTTATGTAAGTACAAAACTCTTAGACTCTTATGTGAAGAATGCAAGATTAAGAGAGAAGACAAATAATGTATTTATCATATTCTTTCCAAACTTGGACCTGCATATTCTATTTTTGTATCTACATTTAACTCCATGAAGAATCCTTGACTGTAGCTAGCTATCTAGAGCCTATATAATAGTGTCACTTTTGTAAATCCTTCAATCCTATCCCAAGTTGTTCTTAAGGGGGGATGTTATGATATTTAAACACTTAGGAGTTAGTTAAGATCAACTTGTGTAATATATCTATTAGGAAAAGTGTGTTTCTTTAGTATGCATTAGTATGCATTTGTAAATATTCTAATTCGACGGTCACGATATGTTCTAGACATAAAGTGATCCGATGGTTCAACTTCTCTTAGATCATACCTACCTTTGATCCATGGCTTAACACCTGATTGGTCCATGATCTCTATTTAAATAGCATGGAGGGTCCTTAGCTAGTTGATCAATTATGAGAAGCTCATTTGTAACTTTCTTTATTTTGCATAATAAAATGCTCCAAGTAGCTATTTGGCTGGGGCTGTGGACTGTTTCCCTCTCGAGGGTTTTAACCACGGCAAAATATCAGTGTATTGATATGTGATCTGTTTGTGTGAGTGTTTGTTCTTGGTGTTCGGTCTTTTGGGAGTACCCTGTGTACCCGAACAACAAGCGTGAAGGAATTCACCATTAATGTTAATGATTCCTAAGGTACCCTAGTACATTCCTACAAATGTGAATAGATAAGATGAAGTTGAACAATCGACATAATCTCAGGAGTATAGGCCAATGATGAAAGCCTAGTGTCGAAAGTGAGGAAACTTGCCATTGAGGAATGCATGCTTCAAGGTACTTGACTAGTTTCTAAGACTAATTCCTGGGAGATGAGATGATGTCGAAGGGAATAGACTTGTCGAAGGAGGGCCATGACCCCCCCACCATTGACATGAAAGTGATCATGATATAGGAACAACCATAGGACTGACTTAGATATGCTTGAAAAGGGTAACAAACGCTTGATATAGCTCATCGAAATGATGAGTCCATCCTCATATGTTTTATGGAACTGAGAAAGGAGGGGTTCATTCCCAAAAAGGGTCCTTAAATGTTTAATTTTACGAGTTCGAAGAAGGTAAACTCACTCGTCGTTTCATATTAAGAGAGTCCGAAATGACTAAGAAGACTCCAAAGTCGATTTTTTCATAGATTTAGTCCTTGAGGTCCAAAAAAGTATAAACTGATACCTAGGAGAAATATTCTAGTCACGGTGAACTAGAGCATACCTTTTTCGTTAACGAGTCTAACCGGTTCGAAAAAGGGGTAAACTATCATAGAATATACGACCTTTCAAGTATTTTTACAAGTGTGAAAGAATCAAGTTGACCTGGCAATATTTTCGTATATAGGGAGCCCACAAAGAGCTTAAAGTTAACTCCATGGAGGTTTCCCTTTTTTGTTATCCATTTTAACGAGTCCAAAAAATCAGTAAAAGCACACTTGATACCTTTTCACTAAATTTTTAAGGAGCACGACGAGGGTATAAAAGGTGTTTGGAAATTTTTTCAACTTGAACTTGAGCGTGGAAAAAGTAAAAAAGAGGCTCAATCGTAGCCAAAACTGCCTAATAAGACCCTGAAATATTCAAAAACAATATTATAACCATTCCACCGTGAAAATTATAGAAAAATCATAGTAAAAAAACCATATTATTTAAATATTTAACGAATTAAAAAATCAAAAACTAATATACGATAATGAAATAGTTAAAATTTCTTACCGTTGTGAAATTTTACCATAGAGCTAGGGTGAAAATTGTGTTTGAGAGATAAATTTGTGCTGAATATTCTGGGAGTTTCAGGCATCCATTCGACGAATCGTCAAAAGTAGATAAGAACTAGCATCCTTCCCTTCCTTTTCACGGTTGAAATTTCATATTTTATCATGATTTTTTAGTGTTTTAGGAGGATTTTTTAAAGGGAAGGGGGTGCCCAGGGTGATGCTCTTCTCCCTTTCGGGTGGTGAGCTGACACACTCCCTGAAAGGGGAAAGAGCATCATAGACACTCTGTCTCTTAGGAGAGATAGAACCATCGCTCTGTTCCCATATGGAAAGAGCGTCAGCGGCTGTGTCTCTCCAAAAAACCCAAATCAAGCATGAAATTCAAGTTTTCTTTTAATGAATGGGGTCTAATGGTTACCTTATGAATGTCCAATAGGTGTTTGACGCAAAAAATGGTGATTTGGAAGGAACACGAGCATGAGCTAGATGATTTCCAAGCGACCAATGATCCGATGAATGTGAGGACATTAAGGAAGTATGGACTCCTTAAATATTTCAGGATGTTAGGAAGGAGAGCCCATGTTCGCTTGTTGGACCATTTGATACAGATGTGGGATCTGGATCAACAACATTTTCAGGTTGGCACCCACATTCTGACGATAGATGTCTATGACATCTATTTTATGACTGGGATTTCTAGGAGAGGAAGTTCAGTATCATAGTCTATCAGATCGTAAGATCCTTTCTCTAAAACGCGGATGACAATGTCAGGCCCATGCCACATGGATTCAAACTTGCCACCTACCAATTTACTGTGTTTCTAGTCATATGTCAGGACCAGATCACCTTTGTTGAAGAGGAATGGTTGAATAGATTGGTCGTAGTGATATTTAATTTGTCGTTTATGTACCTCATTATCTAAGGTATCATCTCAATGAGTCTCATCAAGCTTATTCAATTACAAGAATCGTTCTTCCTCTAAAGTGGTATTGGCTAGCAGTTCTATAAAAAGTTTTAGAGAAGGAATTTCACATTTGATTGGGAGAGTAGTTTCTATCCCATACACAAATTGAACAGGGTGAATCCAATAGATGTCTTAATGGTAGTCCTATAATCCCATAAGGCATAAAACAATTGCAAATTCCAATTGGACTTGGATTTTCCTACCATCCGTTGAAGCATAGTTTTCAACTCTTTGTTGATGGCTTCAACCTGGCCATTGGCCTGCAGGTAGTAGGGTGTAGAGTTGTCATGAAAAAAACCTAGTTTGGCACTAAGTTCCGACATCATATGGATTTTAAAATGTGAGCCATGATTGGTCACAATGGCTTGAGGGACTATGAACCTAGTGATTATGTGATTGAAAAGAAATAAGGAAGCGATTTTTCCAATTTTGACATATGTAGGAATTGCCTTAGCCCATTTTGTAAAGTAGTCCAGGGATACAATGATGTAATCATGCCCCCCAACTCAGGTAGGATTACGATGCATAAAATTAATGCCCCATTTTGCAAAAGGCCGCCAACAATGATATGATGTAAAGGAGCAGGGTGGCTGCGCTTTTTTTATATTGAAAAAGCTAGCAGGGTGGGAATTTCTTCATGGCCTCTATGCAATGTTTGAATATTGAGGGCCAAAATTACCTAGCATGTAAAATTTTTCGAGCAGTATCCATCCTAGAAATATGACCGCCACATGCTATAGAGTGGAAGTCATTCAATACTATTTAAGCTTCTTCACGAGTTAAGAAACACCACAAAATTGCATCATTAACAATAAGGTAGTACTTGGCACGATGACAGATACAACAAAATTCATCTTGGGTCACATTAGACTAAAAATTTTGAGTCTTGAGATATACAATCAAATCTCCATACCAGGGGTCAGACGTACTAATGAGGAACAAGGATTCATTAGGCAATAAATCCAAGGGCCGCGTATCCTCAGTAATACGATGAAGATCACACATAAGCTTAGTGAAGACAAGGGACTTCTTTGAACTGGATTTCGTAAAATCTAACCCAAATTCCTGGAGAATATAAATCCAATGAGACGATTTTCCCCCAGGCACTTCATAAGTCAAGATGTAGTACACGGGGTTAGAATATCTGTATATAGTAGTTGTGCGGAGTAAGATGTAGTGACAAAATATTTGGACCGCAATGACCATGGCCAAATCCAACTTCTCAACACACGAATAATGGGTTTTAGAGTCAAGGACACTTTTACTTAGGTAATAAATCACATGTTCCTAGTCGTGTGCATATGTTTGAACTAGGACCATGCAGATGGTAGTTAATGACACAACCACATACAAGGAGTAATCCCTAGAATAATCAGGTGGCTTCGACACAGGTGCATGTGTAATTGCATGTTTGAGAGTGTTAAATGCACATTGTGCAAATTAATCCCAAACAAAGGGTGTATCCTTTTTTAACAGATGCATGAAACCATGTGTCTTCTCGACGTAGTTACTGAAAAACGACACAGAAAGTTTTCCTTCCCTTGCAAACTTTGAAGTTCAGTAATGTTGGTAGGTGATGGTAGGACCAACATGTATTTTATCTTCAGTGGGTCTACACGGATTCCATCCTTGGAAATGATAAATCCAAGCATTTTTTCAATCTCAATACAAAAAACACATTTGTGTGGATTCAACTGAATGTTGTAATGGAGGCACCTGAGAAAAATGGCTCTCAGATGGTCAACATGGTGCTCTCGATGCTATGAATGGGAAGGTAAGTCATCGAGGTATGGTTCCACGATATGTTTGATGTCATGGAAATAATAAGACATGGCACATTGAAAGGCAACACCAACGTTTTTTAGGCCAAAAGGAATCTTTCTATAGGAAAGGTCCCCCATGGGAAAATGAATGTCATTTTATGTTGATAGGAAGGGAATATATCTATTTGATTATATCCTGAAAAGGCATCCATGAACAAAAAGATGAATCTCCTGACGTATTTAACAATGATTTGATCGATATAAGGAGTAGGGAAATAATCCTTCGGACAATCCCTATTGAGATCTCAAAAATCGATACAAACCCTAATTGTTCCCTATTTTTTGTTCAAAGGATAATATTAGAAACCTATTCTATCAACAAAAAAGGGTAAATGAACCCAACCTTGAGAATCTTTTCAAATTCTTCCTCAATGGTCGCTACTTTCTGTGGATGTACTTGACGTAACTTTTGACAAGCTGGTTTGGCATCAGGGTAAGTCTCGATCTCATGAACGACGATAGAAGGATATATCCTTGGCATTTATTCATATGTCCAAGCAAAAATGTCTCTAAATTCCCTAAAAGGGTTGTATAAGACCTAAGTTCTGAGGGAGAACCATTCTATCCCAAGTGAATATTCTCTAAAACTCCAGGTTTTACTAATATGATGATCGAAACAGTCTTTCTAATATTACTCAGATTACCTTCAGACTCAATAGTGTGAATGAGTACCAGTGACTGAGGTGTAGTTTCAATATCAAATAAAATTGATGTTTCAAAGTGATCTTCTACCATTTGGTAACTGGGAAGGAAAGATGATTGGTGATGATGGTATTTCCAAGGCATTTCATCTAAATACATAACTTCCATGATGGATTCATCTGATGGAAGATGGTGAAAAAGATAATCTAGAGATGGGGGGGATTTAACCAATATGGCACGCGATAAGGGCCAGAGGCCACCAAAATATGATCATTAATGGTGGGGTCATTGGTGGACTAGATATCTTGGTAAGTCTCTTAAAAAATACAAAAAGGTGTCGAATCAACAATTAATTTTCTTTTATTTGAAGTGTCGTGACTTAGAGAGGAGATCATTTTCACAGACACAACCTGTGATAGGGGGGATTATTTTTTAATTGAAAGACTCCCATAAGTGAGGAATATTTGAGAAGACCTACCCCCATGTTTTGATACTCTGGAGCCGAAGAAGCCAAGAGCGGGACATTGTTCACATAATTAGAACTTGTGTTTGGAGAACAAAACTCCAATTGATCAACTGTAATAATATTCCCCTGAAATGGGAATTGGACCACATGAAACATAGATGAAGCAACTGTCGTCATCATGTAGAACCAATTCCTACTGTTGGTGTTTATCTCTCTCTTCAACCCAGGTTCAGTCCCTTCTTTGTGCGCATAAAAGCCCAAGATATCGACTCGATAGAGAAAGGATCAGTTGGTAGCACCTACGACGCAGATGCAGTCTCACTTGAGATATATTCCTATGGGTAACTTCCAGAACCAGGTTTCTGCAGTTGGGTGGGTTATTTCCCAATCACTAGCTATTGTACCAAGGTGCTCGACTGAGGCTGACGGGTGGGGTATTCATAATTATTATATACAGTTAAGTTGCGATACAACTCATCCTTCGATAAATATTATAACAAAAACCTAATGCAACATAAATACATACAACAATAACAATGCGACAAATACATATAAACTCCTTCATAAATAAAATTCATAAACATACATTCACAGTAACATATATATGTGAGTTAATCACATTTATCATTCACACATTTGACACAGTATCTAAGGTGGAAACCCATCCAGGAAAAACCACAAAGGCTCTCTTCATATGGAATGAGAAATATATGGAACCCTTTCGTCTGTGCGCTAAGCTGCAGACTCTCTTCTAGATCTTTCTTTCTTATCTACATAGACTTCTTCCTCCTCTCATGCTCTCTGGTCTTTTGGTCACTACTCTTTCTCTACTAACGATCCACACACATTCTGGATCGAATCAAATTCCTCTATGACTCAACTATTAATCCACACACAGGTTGGATTGAATCAATCTCTTCTACACTCCTGCGCACTCAGCTGTAGGTTCTTCGACTCCTCTCCATGACTCAATACACTTATAAAAATAACAGACAATACAACATTCAGAAGCTAACATGACCAAATTATAACTATGTGTCTCATTGTCTAACTGACCAGAGGCTAACAATGTGTCTAACTAACCAGAGGCTAACAATGTGTCTAACTATCTAACTGAAGAGAGGCCAATAATGTATTTAACTTTCTAACTTGCATACAACTTGGGTTCCTCATTTTATATATTCTTACATGTTTCTCTCATCCAACATCTTACAGTTAGGCAACAAGTTGTATTTCCTATTCTATCGACACATGTCAGTAGCCACTGATGAACCAACTTAGAAAGATGTTTTCATAAGTGTGGCTTCCGCCGAATCTAGCTGACCTCGTACCCACGATCTTTCCTAATTTACGGTTTCCAACCATTACGCCACTACACATCTTCTAACATGGTCAAATCTGTCGCATCCTCCCTTCTCACATCCTTTCCTTCCGTCGTTGTTCCTCTTCTGTCATGAACTCTCTTATGTCGTAAAATCTCTTATTCTTCTGTCTCAGCTTCCTCTTCAACTACTACTTTCCTTAGCTCTTTCTTCTTTGTCTTCCTCTGTTCCTCCTTTGTTGCATATTTCTCCCTTTCCACTTTGTCTACTCTATCTCTCCTTTCTCGACTACTTATGTCTTGTCCTTCCTTCCTTCCGCAACTGATTCATTCGCATCTCCTATTCCTTCTTTTCCTTCTGCTATTCTTCCTTCTCTACTTCTAACCACAACTCCTTTTAATTATTGTGACCTAAATCTTTTCATACTTAGGCAGGATTCTAATTGAATTCCTCTTATCTTTCCCTCGGACCAACAGTCCCCCAACACTCACATCTATTCTTCCATCTCTTTACTTGTGTCAACTTGACCTTGAAAATATTACAAGATTTTCACCACTTTCTCTGCCTTCTGTCGCACATCTTCCTCTATTTTCTGCGAATTTTCCACAAGGTCGGAACTGAGGTGTTCCAATGGTACGATCCTTATTGCTTCCACTGTTCGTTGTACTTTCTGATGTACAGGTTGAATAATTCCCGCAACTCCTTCAGCTTCAACCTACAACTCTTCAACTTTATCTTCCCGTTGTTATTGTTGCGTGCGCAACAATGTAACTTGCTGCTGCAATTTCTTCATTTATGTCACCTTAGCCATCTTTTCTTCTAAGGGAAAATTTTTCATCACATTCTTCATTTGATTCAAATTTTCCTCAATTGTGCGTAGTTCCTCTACGACTTTCACTAGTTCGGTGTCTTCAATCAAAGCTTCCCAAGCCTGAGAGACTTGGTCAATGACATTAGCACATAGTGCCTCTGCCTCTTATATATTCTTTTCAGCTTCTGTTTTTGCTTATCTTCTTTCCTCTATCACTTCTAGGGTGTGCTTGGTCTTATCCGTTCTTCTAACTTTGAAAATTTCTTTCGAAGGTCTTCTTCTATGTCTCCAAGTCGAGTGACCTTGGATTTTGGAACCATTTAAGTTTGTTATGCCTTCATCCACAAAATTTGTACATGAAAGGGCTGTAGCCTTGTCAATCCTATGCCTATTTTCTTCCCACGTCTTTGTCTTTTGATTAGCTTCTTGCACTTCCTGCGTCATCTTATTAATACTTTTATTTGCGACTTTCACTTGCTTAATAAAGGCACCTTCTCTTAATTTAATTTTTGTGGTTGGGACATTTTGTAATGTATATACCTCATTCATGCGCATATATGAAACGTCGATGGTTATATTCCCTATGCTTTTGGTGAAATCATTTAATTATGGTGTTCCCATATCAATTACTTCACCTGATACTTGTGCTTTGATTGGTGGAACTAGCATTGGAATCTCATGTTGCTGTTATTTAGAAGGGCCAAGTATATCTTGCGACTCAATACTTTGAGGTGTATAATCTACTACAATTATAACCTATTCAACAAATTTACCTAACACTTTGAGCATATTAGTAACAACACCTGTAAGATTCGTCTGTTGCTTGTCTATTTTCTAAAAGCTTGTATCCATGAATTTTGCTAGCGCTTCAGTTAACTCAGATAAGGTCTTCCCCATCGATACTGAGGGTATTGGTAGTTCTCACATCCTTTCTTTTCTTCTTTCTCCTAGACTCCCCTTGCTCTCTTTATTCTTGGTTCCTCTTCTCTCCTACGGCTGGATCCATGGGAGTTGAGCTTGAGCCACTCTAGGTTGGATCAATATCTCGCGCATCTTCCTTTAGGTCCTCTTTTTGATCTTTTTATTGTGGCGATGGTGGTTTTTCCTTTTCAAAGTCATCAACTTCTATTTGATCTTTTGAAATACAGACATGCCATTCTTTCATCCATTATTTGACAATGGATTCCACTTCTTCTTCAATTAACAAAAACTACATCACTAACCATTGGTGTTGTGGGTTTTGTAACAACTATATCATAACATAATGCGACCCAATCTGAAACTTAATGATTTGGTGGAACTGTCTAACCGTGTCATTTTGAAGTCTTGTCTGCTTCTGCACCTAATCCCTCAGGGCCTATCCATGCATAAAAATTCAATATTAGTATCCCACTATCTGTCCTTGTTTTTATGTGCGAACCGACGATTTTGGTATCTAGATCCCCTATAGTGAAATGGTATATCCATGGCTTGGTTGTTTGGTGGGCTGGACCAGAAAACAAATGAAATCAAAATTAACAACCAGGAATAGTGGAAAGGTTTACCACTTTCCTACGACAGAGATGTGTCTTATAGAAATTCATTTAGTAGGAATTGCGACCAGTTAATATGAACTCCCTCCACGTAGAGTTTAACGAAGGAAAACACACCCCTAGTACACTGGTTCAGTCGTAGCTTGCACAACATTTTGCAGGACAACACTTTCATAACAAAGTTAATGGTATAGTCATTAATGGATGATATTAGGAACCCTATGTTGGCCCTAGTCAAGTCATACTTATCCTTAATCCTTGCTATCATCACTAGGTCCTGGTATTTTCATAAATATTGCACTGGGTCTATACCTGCCAGTGAGAGACTTGTTATTACTGCAATTAGCTCGACATATACATAATTTAATTCATCTATCCAAAGGAATCCTCGAAAGGATACTAGAAAATGTCAGACAAAGGTATTCACTTCTACATTGCGGCCGAAGTGTGGCATGTATACAACAATAATAGTCTAGATTGTTCTAGTCCTCTCGCTCATTCCATTGGAACCAAGCGCTTCAACGAATTTGGTGTGTCATGCACAATTAACTTGTAATTCTGCCTATCCAAATATTTATGTTTCTTGGTGTCATGGTCAACAAAGGATAACTTCCATAGGTTCGACACAATATCCTTCAACACCTTAATTCCTTTTGGAACCAATGGTGCGATCAGCAGAGCACCCAAATTCTTTGGAATTTTGAACTTCGATGCATCTGCACGCCTTGGTGGAATGTATCACGACAAAAAATTTATGGTTTCAAAGTCTTCATCCTCCTCAAGTACTGATGACGGTGTTGGTGGTGCTGTTGATTTTTCTTTCTGCTTCCGATCTCTTGTGCACTTTCCCCATGAAGTACCTAATGAACTTGGTAGGTTTGCACTCGATTTTCTTGATGGCCTGACCGTAGGGACTGGAAATTACTCAGGAACTGGAGCAAGCTACTACTGTGGTGGGACATATCTCAATCTTCCATTATTGGTGTAGGTGATGCAGTCGCAGCTTCAGATTCAACAAATGAACTAGCACTACAGATCGAAATGACCATGCTATGATCAATTTTCTTAGGTTCTTGAAGTTGCAGACAATAATTGCTCTTCTCTCATGCAAACATAATGAAATGAACTTGAGCACAAATTTTGATAACGTGCACTGATTTCCCCCCAGTTCATTCTTCACATGCACAGGAAATTAATAAAAAGTAATCTGTCATTTCAATCACATGGGTACATCATCCGCATAATTAAGGAAACTTCTATGTACTCTACGATTTAGCTGCACATCGAGTGGTAGTTATTGCCATAAAGACGGACATGACCATAAATCACATCGCCAAATTCCCTTGCACTTTTCAAATTCATGCTCTCCATTTGTCATGTCAGTGGCTCCCGCATTTCTTGTGACAACTTCACACTCCTTGCGACCTGTTTTCTCTTTTGACCGATATTATTTTCCTACGATAAACAAAGTGTCTTCGCCTTGAATTTCTATCTCCGCTAGACACCGAGCCTACGAGACTTCAACTTTTTATGACGAAAGAATTAGTAGTCTACAACCAATTTTTTTCCTTTTTGTCTTTATTTTCTCTCCTCTCTCCTCTCTCTCTCTCTCTCTCTTTTATGCAACCAAGTCACTGCTATCGTGATACAACTTCAACCGAATTCTATTCATGATTCCTTGGACCTATGTTCCATATAACTTTTGCAATTTCACTGGAACTCCATCAATGATATTCATGACAATATACGGTTCGAACCAATGTGTTCTGAACTTTCCTAGATGCTTGAAAAATTTACTGTCATACATAAGCACAAGTCCTCCGACCTCAAAGTGCTTTCTCTTTATGTGTCGATCATGCCAAGTTTTTTGTCTTTTTCAAAATTTTAATGAAATCTTGCGATAAAACTTTCTTCTTCCAGTTACACAATATACTCCATAGGAATCATAGAATTGACATCTTTCATTGATGTGATCACAACAATTCTTAAGCTCGAGACAATATACTCCATAGGCATCATAGCTTCATGTCCATATACGAAATGAAATGGAGTTTGGCCTGTCAATTTCTTACAAGTCGTGCAATATGCCCATAATACCTCTTATATTTTTTTATCCCTGTCATCTCTTCAGGCATTACAAATATTTGTTAATGCGTTTTCCAGAATTTTGTCAAAGGCTTCGACAACTCCATTTTCTTGAGGGTGATAAGGTGTTGTCTTTTTATGCTGAATCTGGAATTCCTTTGTGAGTTATGCAATCAACTGGTTGACAAAGTGAGTACCTTGGTCACTTATTAAAATATTTGGGTATCCAAATCATGTCAGGACATTTTGAAATAAAAACTTTGCAGTGGTCATGGAAATACAATCCTTTACTGGCGCTACTTCATCCCATTTGGTTAAGTAACTGGTCACAATAATAATATAGTGTGCACTAGTGCGCTTTCCTGTCATAATGATATGAATCACAAAATAAATGGCCCATTCATTAAATGCATGCAATTTTATTTTAGGTACTAATGGAATTTCATTGCGTTGTGGCGACTTTCCAGCCCTTTGACAGACATCACAGCCACAATAATAATCTCATGCATTCGCATGCATGGTGGGCCACCATAATCATGCTTGAAAAATCTTGTGCACCGTATCTTTTCCTGCGTAGTGGACTCCTGCAACAACAACATGTGGTTCATTTAATATCAATAGTTGCTCGTGATCCAAAACACAACAACAAAGAATCTCATCAAGACCCATTTTAAACAATTGTTCAACGATCAACTGGAAATTCGCAGCTCACACAACCAACTGTTTCTTCCACACAATGGTGAATTTAGCTGGCATATAACCTATACTAAAAAAATGTATGATATCTCTATATTGATCATCAAACATGTTTATCGCAAACAGTTGCGCATCAGGGAGATTATCATCTAGGTTACTAGTATTTTCACCATTTTCTATCCTTGAAAGATGGTCTAGTACCAAATTCAATCAACCGGGTTTAACAATTATTTCAAAATCAAATTCCTAGAAGAAGAGAAGCCACCGATAGATATTCCCCCCCAATAATGGATTATTGACCAGGTATTTCAATGTGGAATGGTTAGTGAACATCTTAAAATGTCCACCCAACAAATAATGTCTGAATTTCTGCAGTGTTGCTAGTGAAGGCAATGGGATGGTCGATCGATCCTTCGTTAGGATGCGCTAGCACCACGCCGAGTGCGACATATGATGCATCGACATGAACATGAAAATCCTTGTTCCAGTATGGAAATACAAGTATTGGTGAAATAACCATTTTTTTTTCAATGTGTCCAGTCTCTCTTGGAAGCTCTCTGTGCATTGAAACTTAACATCATTTTTTAAATTTTTTTTCTTTTTTTCGTCAGAGCAGTCACCTCCGCATACCTTTGATAATTTTTTGTAGTATCCAGTGTGTCCCAATATTTCTCTCAATTTTTTAACTATAGTAGGTGGTGGTAAATCCAAAATGATCGCAATTTTGGCCAGGTCGACCAAAATTCCATCGCGATAGACCATATGGCCCAACACAAATCCAAACGGGCAACAAAAGATACATTTCTTCAAATTTAGTGAAATTTGATACTGGAGACAATGTTTCAACATCATTATAAGGCTCTCAATATGGTATTTTATGAGCCAAATACTATCCAATCATCGAAGTAGACTTCAATAAATTTGTGTATTAAATATTTAAAGGCAGCTACTACAATTCTGGAAAAACTCACAGGAGAATTCTTAAGTCTAAAGGGAATTACCATATTGGAAACATCTCCACTCCGTCGCAAAAGTAGTCTTGTTTTAGTCTTCCTTTGCAATCCTTATCTAATGGTAACCATAAAATCCATCAGTAAACAAGTACATTTCTTACCCTCCGACACTTTTCAGTAATTCATTTGTAAATGGAGTTGGAAACAGGTCATGTAAGCAAGCATCATTCAATTTTCTCAGGTCGACAAAAATTCTTACTTCGCCTGAGGTATTTTTGTCTTGGACTACTATTAAACTAATCCATTTGTATTCCTCAATTGGTTGTATAACATCTGCTTCTAATAATCGGTCCAAGGCCTTGACCTTTTCTTTGTATCGTGGATTCAACCGGTATGGTCACTGCTTGTCGAGTTTTGCATCGAGCCTCAAAGGTATTTTCATTTTGCTGAGATCTCCAACTATTCCCTTCATCTATGAAAATATGGTAGTGAACAGATCCTAAAACTCATGCAATAAATCAATGATCTTTCCTATAATTTCTTCATCCCAATAATCTCCATTATTGGCCAACTTTGGATTTTCAGGTGAACGAATATTAACTTTCTTTATTTTGAGTGGACTCAGGAATTGGTCACTAGAAATACGAAAGCCCTCCACTTATACGTGCATACTTTGTGACTCAGGTGTGTTTATGTCGAGCAGGTCATCATCACCAGGCTCTCTCGTCACATTGTAGAACTCCGTCCAATGGTGGATTGCCATGCTGCATTGATGAAAATTTGTCACTGCGATAAATATTTCCTCAAATATCTTCTCTTTCATTACTTGCAGTGCAACATCAATTATTGGATGATCATCTGTGAACTCAAAGGTATGTGTGAAACTAGTGGCTATTTTTTCTCGTTCAAGAGTTCCTCGTCGTAGTTCAACAGATGTATACCAATTCCTTGGTATCATGTCCAATGTATGTATGAAGTGATGAACCCATTCTTATTGCGGATATTCCTTCCATGTCATGCGACAATACTCAATATGTTCGACATGATTTTTCAATCCTTTATAATTGCAAATAGTATGAATGATCTCTTCTACAAATCTGATCTCCGACAATCTCCTACATTGTGGTAATTCAGAGATAGATTGTTTAAGTGTACCCCACCATCTAACGGGCGTAGCTTTCAACACCAAGTCCAAGGAAGACAATCGCTGCGATTCTGTAACTTTTGTTTCAAATTATTCTAGAAAAGATGCAAGGATAAGAAAACCTTCATATGTAGGTAGCTCACTTTCCTTAGCTCCTACCCATCGCACAAATATTGTGATTGTCGCGCATCTTATCATGGAAACTTCGTGCATCTGATTCTGCCAATTTTCTAATGCTTCATCGGAATCATATGTACAGGAGCTAACACTCCTCCAACTCAAATTTCCTTTAGCTGTTGGATTTATATAGTCATCTCGAGAGGACATAATGTTATATACATGATCCAGGTAGTCACCTTGTCCTTCACTGTTCACTGGTTCAACATATCTTTGTCCTTCCAGTGGATCAATTGGTGTGAACACCCTTATCATTGAATTATTGAAATGACAATATTATTTGCTTGAAATTTATGATGGTCTGGTTATATATCGTCCTGTCAATCCCCAAAAGTGCAGGATATGATTTTGTATCATCGACAATGTCGATCACTTCAAAATATGCATATGTTCTGAGACCTTCTACCTCGGCAGGTACTTGATTTAGTTGACCAATGGGTAGAACCTTTGACTAATTTGCTAGCATTAATTGAATGAGAGGCCAATATAGTCATGGCTTGTTCATGCTTCCCATGTATGCCTTGCTAAGATATTGACATCAGATCCTATATAAAAATGATATAATCCATGTCATAGGTTCCTATCCGTGCAGTCATTCGCAACTCACGACCAATTTTTAATCTTTTACCGACATGGTTAACTCATATTTCGGGTCATAACTCTTTTGGAGTCTCTTCTATGAGTGCTATTAATTATATGACATCATCTTTATCATTGATTAGTGCAAAACAAATATTGAAAAATTATTTGAGCTTACTTGTCGGTTGCTTTCGAAGTATTTGATCGAACCTCTTGGGAATCGCTCTTACTTGTCCAGATGTCGATGGTTGACCCGTGTTGACAAATTTTGGTTGGGTGTCACATAATATTTCCTTCTCTTTCTGGACGTCGAATGATACTTTATTTTGTGCCACTAGTCACACCTGTGGTTGTCCATGCTATGCGTCCTGGTCTTCTCTAGTTGCAACACATCCTCTTATGATGACAACAATTTTTGCTTCCATTGGCTCATAAAATATCTTTTGAATGTGATGATTGGGATTCAAATTGGGATTCTGCATAGTTTTGGGATTTCCCACAGTTCGAGCTTTCCACTTCAAAATCAGTTGTGGACACTGTTCGATAGTATGATCAAATGCTTTACAATATAAACAGGTCTTCGTAGGATTTGCATAATCTTGAGTAAAGTGTCCTGGTTTTCCACAGTTATAACATACAACTTGGCCTCTTCCTCGACCAAATTCTTCTTCTCCTTGTTTTTTTTGTCCTCGGCCTCGAAAATTTCCATCCCCCCTAGGTTGAGGGTAGTGTTGTTGTGGCAGATACTGATTTTGTTGATATTTCAGCTGAGGATATTGTGGTTGTTGAAATTTCACTGGTGGATATTGAGAAGGATGGTGCTGCGCTTGCACTAGTTCAACTTGCATATGCTCATCATTCTTAATCAAGTAGGTATCCATCGTATTCTCTTGCAGCAGCTGGAATTCTCTGCAATATTTCTCATCATGTCCTACATATTTTCAATATTTACAATAAAAACTAGATTGTGTACTTACAATCTTATGCAAATAAAAACATTCTTCCAACCGATAGCCTCTAGTTTGACATATTCTACACCAAGGAATCCCTTGGGTGTTTATCGGGTTTGGTGCTCCTGCTGCGAGATAGTTCATGAGTGTTGGGAAATTACCTTTATGGTGTCTTTATTTTCTACATCTTGTACACCATAGCTCTTCTTGATCCTATTTTCCTTTTTTTATGTCCTGGAGTTGCACCGTAAGGTTATCCAGTTGCAACTGAATCTGCATCATTCCTATGCTGGTTTCTCCAATCGACGAGGATTCTAGCTTCATTGCTATTTCCATAGCTTCTATTTGTGACACAATCTTCTGTTGCATCAAAGGAATCTGGATGTGCGGAAACAATGCGGTAATGAACTATTCCTTGTGTTCTAAATCTCACATTTCAAAGCTTACTTTTTCCATTAATGTCTTGAATCTGTGGTCAAAATCCCAGACAAAATATGTAGGCAACTACTTGATTTATTTAATCTATGTAATGCATTCCAACTCATATTTTGGCTTTCTGAACTGATATATCATTCTGACTCGAATCTGGTAGAGTGTTTTCTGCACAACTCCTATTGGCATTATAGAAAAATTCATGTACCTGTCTAGCGCATGACCTCATAGAGTTGTGACCATCTATGCTTTCTTTATATCTTCATCTTGGACCTGTCGTATAGTCCATGCAACTTCACAGAGAAACCAATGTTGCTCTAGGTCTTCCAACCCATTTCCATTAAATATTGACAACTTAATGTCTATTCCAACCATTATATTGGCTCCTTTTACACTTGGGAATTTTTTTTGAGTAGTCGGACTCCCTTGTCCACTATTCACAATGTTAGTATTACCAGTATTTACAACTCTTCCTGGAGACAAGTTTCTATACCCTAACTTCGATGATGTGCATGGTTTTTTCGACGTACCGTGCTCGTGTCCTAGTCTTGGAGTCTCTACTGATTCTCCTAATTCTTCTTCTCCTTTGGATATCGAATAATATTCTTCTTCCTTGTTGCAAGAGCCTTCGCCCACATTCTACACAAGATCGTAGTCCTCTCCTCTATTCGTACTGCAACTTCCTCTTATTTTGACAATCTTTCTTCTCTTTGTTGACCTAAATCTTCTTCCACTTCTTAAATAACCAACCTCTAGTATAGTCCCACTATCTCTAGGGAACATCTCAACTTAGTTTGCACTATTTTTCACACTATTATGCTGTGACATATCCACTCTTCTACACACAGTTCTTAACTGTCACATTCGTAAAATTCCTTTTTCATATACGAGCATCTTTATACAAGTTTTCAAGGATGACAAATATCTTCCGCGGGGTCCTTTGAATTTTTTGTCTCTGCCTCACTATATGAGGTAATTGTGTCGACAAAAAACTCAGTAATATATCCTTGTAAAATTATATCCACCCAAAAATCAACATCCCTTGACATAGGGTTTCTCACACTTTTCAGTCGCTGAATCAATCAATTATTCCACTCCATGAATTCTCCTCCTTGAAAGTTTCTTTGACAAGTTTCCAAATTTGACAACCACTCATGCAACACAATAGGAAATTCAGAAAATAAAATCTCATGAATATCCATGTATTGATATCGACCCAACCACTCTATTGTATTCCACTGAGATCCTTTACTCTCTTCTTGTGCAAACTCAAATGCTTTGAAATCCACCCAGTCTTTGATTTCAAGCTTCGTTGGATGCCACAACATATCCCTCATCAAAATGATTCACGGTACCGACAATGAAATCATTTGTTGGAGTTTGGATCTCTCTTCGACGCAGGTTTAGTCCCTTCTTTGTGTGCACCAAATCCCAAGATACCGGCCCGACAGAGCAAGTCTCAGTTGACAGCACTTGCAACATAGATGCAGTTTCACCTGAGATATATTCCTATGGGTAACTGCTAGAACTAGGTTTCTGTAGTTGGGTGGGGGATTTCAAGTCCCTCATCATTCTACTAAGGTGCTTGACTAAGGCTGATGGGTGGGGTATTTATACTTATTATACACATTTAAGCTGTGATACAACTTGTCCTTTGACATATATTATAAAAACAACCCAATGCATCATAGATGCATACAATGATAACATTGCGACAAATACATATAAACTCGTTCATAAGAAAATACATAAACATACATTCACAGTAACATATATATGCAACTTAATCACATTCATCATTCACACATTTGACATAGTATCTAACATGGAAACCCACCCGTGAAAAACCATAAAGTCGCTCTTCATTTGGCATGAGAAATATATGGCACCCTTTTGTCCGCACACTAAGCTGCAGAATATGTTCTAGATATTTCTTTCTTATCTATACAAACTTCTTCCTCCTCTCCTGCTCTCTAGTCTTCTGGTCGCTACTCTTTCTATACTTGACTCTAGTAATGATCTGCACATAGCCTGGATCGACTCAACTTCCTCTATGAATCTACTGTCAATCCACACATAGCTAGGATCGAATCAATATCTTCTACACTCCCGTACACTCAGTTGCAGGTTCTTCGACTCCTCTCTACGACTCAATTCACTTAGAAAACTAACATACAATACAACATTCAGAAGCTAACATGACCAGAGTCTAACTATGTGTCATGACTATCTAACTAAATAGAGGCCAACAATGTGTCTAACTGTCTAATTGACGAGAGGCTAACAATGTGTCTAACTATCTAACCCGCATACAACTTGGGTTCCTCCTTTTATCTATTATTACATGTCACTCTCTTCTGACCTCATACAGTTATCCAACAAGTTGTATTTTATATTCTATCAACACATGTCAGTAGGAACTAACGATCCAACTTACAAAGATGCTTTCATACGTGTGGCTTCAACCGATTCTATCCGACCTCGTACCCATGATATTTCTAAACTGTTGCTTTCTAACTGTTACGCCAATGCATGTCTTATGGCATGGTTAAATTCGTCACATCATTTGCTTCTGTCGCTATTCCTCTTCTGTCGAAAAATCTCTTTTGTTGCGAATTGTATTCTTCTTCTGTCACAACTTCCTCTTCAACTGCTTCTTTCCTTAGCTCTTTCTTCTTTGTCTACTTCTGTTCCTTCTCTATCGCATCTTTCTCCATTACCACTTCGTCTACTCTATCTTTCCTTCCTTAACTGCTTATGTCTTTTCCTTCCTTCCTTTTGCAACTGCTTTTGTCATAGATCCTTTTCCTTCTTTTCCTTCTTTTATTCTTCCTTCTCTAGTTCTTATGTTCTTCCTTCTCTACTTCTGTCGCAACCCCTTTTATTTCTTGCAACCTGAATCTTTTCATACTTCAGAATAATTCTAACTAAATTCTGCCTATATTTCCCTAGGGCCAACACCTACCTAGGAGGATATTGTAGTCTAATGGAGCATCAACAACCTCGACATGGATGGACATTGATTTTACCCCTAGTTCAATCAAGAGAGAGGTCAACAATCCATAAGGTTGAAAACCGCAACCATCAAATTCCTTCAAATTTGTAGGCGATTGATTAATTTTAGGGGAGCCTATATGTATCCAACATGATAAAGACATGGTAGAAGTAGAGGCACCTTCGTTTTATCAATATTCAAAGTCATCCTTAATGAAGTGGATATTGGTGGCCACCCACCTACACTACTGATTCAAAATGGTTCCACATCTTGACAGTTTTTTAAGTCTCGATTTTTCAACTTGTTTTTCAAGCATTTCCCTTGCACTTTTAGCAATGGACATAAGCCGCAGGATTTTTGATTGCATGATCTCCCAAACTCATAGAGCACTAGTTAAGATTTGTAATGGTATAGGAAATACCTTGAATCAATTTTATATATAAAATGTGTGCCCCTAGAAGTTTATGTATCAAATAACATCTTCAGGGCCCACATTATTTTTTCCACACCATTTCCTAGGGTTAGGGTTTTAGTTCTTTAGGGTTTTTACATCTTGGGGCATCATACTTTATGTTAAAAGGCAGTTCTTGCATTTTGTAATGTATCCTTGCAAATGAGTGTAGCCGACACATCTCTCTTCAACGATAAGCTACACCATTCTAGCTAGTTTGTATTTCTTTTCAATTTATAATCCTTTTCCATTTCATTTATTAATACAATCTAGGTTTTATTGTACTATTGTGCTCTCTGCAATATTTGTATATGCGTGTTTCCATTTTATATTTATGCCTTCATTTTTTTCTCTGAATAATCTATATTAATGGATATATCAAAACATTATGCTCCTTGTTATTTGTCGGTGCATGTCCTTGATGAGATCTAGGTATTAAGAGTTGGATTTCAAACTAATTGAGCTTGGAGAAAACTACTCTTGCCAACCCAAGTAGCCTCACATGGTGAAAATTAAGAGAGATGATGAAGCAAGATATCTTATTAAGTTGTTGCTCAAGGAAGTCCTCACACAAATAAGGGACATGATGATGTATAATTTCACCTATAGCCTACAAAAAATAACAATAATGGTGGAGACATATTCAACTAGTGGCAATTTTGGAGGTGTAACACATTTCAAGGTACAACTTAACATTGCCATTCTTCTATTTAATGAATAGATAAATGGATATGCTTTAGAGAAATGGTTAAATCTAATAGAGGGTTATTACTCTGTTGAAAATATCACATTTGCACTCCTTAAGTCCCTTCCCCATGTCAAATATAGGTGGAATGGTTATTAGGGAAGACATGTTGGATATGAATTGACAACACATAGTATAAAACTCACTTGGGAAGCTTTTGTTGATTCCCTCAAAGATGAATTATACGTTGTCATAAACTTTGAAAACCAATACACAATATGGATAAATTTTCCAAGGGAGAGAGACCAAATTGTGTCGAAGTTCACCAGTATCTTCCATACCTTGTGCTCAAAATCCGGTATCAAAGACTCTGAAGAACACTTGGTCCTAAAGTTTCCTAGTGACCTACATATGTACATTCGAACAAATATGGATTTCTTGTACATCTCCTCATTGGGAGTCACTTATCAATATGTTGTTAAAAATTGATAAAAAATTAAGGAGAAGAATAAGTGGGAATTTGGGTCTACAAATACACTACAATAAATTATGGTAATGGAGGCCCTAACTCACAAAAAAAATGGAAAATCAAGGATAACCAAGCTCAGGATAATTGGTCCAAGATGTAGGAAATAATGGCAATGGGAAGTCAAAGAAGGACACTGGAAAGTGGTGTGAGTTTCACAAAATCCCCTGGTACAACATTGATGAGTGTTGCTCAAAGAATTCATTGTTGGTTGAGTTGAAAGTCCTGCAATTGGAACCTACCTCAAAATTTGATTTGGAATCATATAAGGGAAAGAAAACTATTAACAGATAACCCAATGATACCATTGCAATTGCAAATATCTAACCAAAAGAGCTAAAGGAGTTAGATGAAGGTGAGTGCCTTTTCCATTCACAATTGTGGGTGAAGGGGACTCTATTACCTTTCATTATTGACATCAATAGCTATAATAAATTGATATTGATTGAGGTAATCAAGAGAATATCAATACTGACAATTCCAAACCCCTAATCATACATCAACGATTGGTTGAGACAAGGATGAATCATCTATTTCAACAAACAATGTCAACTACCGTTTAACAATAATCCCTTCAAAGATGAGGTACTATGTGATGTTTCCCTACTTGAAGTTTGTGATGGTCTTTTAGGACAAACTTATACATGGAAACGTCATGTTCTTTATAAGTTTAGGCCACATATTGTCATTATTACTTTGGGAGGTAAACTCTACATATACTAGAGGTAGTTACAACTATCATAAAATAGTGTAGGAAGCAGGTCTCTCATATTAACACTTTTTACTCCTCACAATTTGGTTGGAAGGTGAACTAAATATCATTGCAAACTACGAACTATACACGGGGTCCCTTTACACATCATGAGTAGGTGGATACGATAGTGGAAGAGTTTATAGATATCTTTGTTTCACCTCTAAGGATGCCTCTACATTGATAGTTAAAGCAATAAAGTGATTTGTTACCTAAATATCCTCTTGTTAATGTCCTAATGTACATGCACTCTATTCTCAAGAGTGAAGAAATCAAACATCATATTCAACAACTCATTTAAAAGGAATAAATTCAACCAAGCTCCTCACCTTATGGAAGCACAACAAGGTAATTTTAGGGGAAAAATTTCTCCAATTGGCTATTTTTG
Source organism: Pseudotsuga menziesii (assembly GCA_001517045.1). Lineage (NCBI taxonomy): Eukaryota > Viridiplantae > Streptophyta > Pinopsida > Pinales > Pinaceae > Pseudotsuga > Pseudotsuga menziesii. The sequence goes on along the minus strand of LPNX010223461.1, from coordinate 407,970 downwards.
GGATTTTTTTTCAAAAAATAATTTTTTTATTTGGTCATTTTAGTGTCTAATATCGCCTATATTTACATAAAATATGTTTTTTTAATCATAATATTCACCAAAATTTACACATTTCAGTGTTAATTTTATGTTTCATATTTAATATTCGCCTACCTATCTATAAACATGTTTTTCCAATCCAAAACAATCACCTAGAATACTATACTTAAGTATAATATTAGAATCCTTAAAAAATACCCTGAGTGCACCAAAAGAATGGGACACAAAGACTGGAGCTTTGATAAAAACCATAATCAAGAACTAATTTCCAATCCTTCATATTGACGATCTTCTTGAGCAACTCAAGGGTGCAATGGTTTTCACTAAGATTGATCTTAATTCAAGATACCACCAGGTACCCATTGAGAAAATGATGTATATAAGACAACATTCAAGTATAAAGAATGTATTTTTTAGTGGTTGGCCATGCCTTTTGGCTTGACTAACACTTAAATAACATTCACGATTATGATGGATGATATGTTATGGCCATTCACAAATTATTTTGTGGTTGTATATTTGGATTATATCCTATTATTCAGTCAAACTTGGGAAAGTGTACCCTTATTTAGGGGCCCTCATCTAACTACAATGGGTTGGGATTAGAGATATTTCTCATAATCATGGCTTGGTTAGTAATAGTTCTCATGTAAAAGTCTCCTAATAAAAGAACATTTTTCATAAACAAGAATTATGATAATATTTTAAAAGAAAATAAGATACAAATGCCCCCGGGGCCCAAAAACTAGAAAAGTTAGAATTTTTACCATCAAAATATTCAAACCCAGGTTTGAAAACTGCTTGGAATTAAAGAGAGCATTATTGAGTTTGTCAAAAAAAAAATTGTCCCCTTTCACAAAATAAAACCTAACATATTGGCCGCATAAGAGAAGGGAAAAACATAATAAAAAAAATTGAAGTAAAGAGAAATCACGCCTGCACTAGAGTCCCGTCCTCTAACGGATAAACCATGGATAATTCGTCCATTGGAGATACCTCGGTATACTCACAAGAAGTCCCATTGTCTTCTTTCCCCAGTAAACTAATGTCAACTTGCACTACTTCCATAATGTCCTTAATACACACATACCTGGCTTCATTCCGTTCATGTGTGATCATCCTCTGTTTCTAGTGGACTCTCCTTAATTTCAGAATGGAATTTATCAACTCAACCAACTTCCCTCTCATGACCCGTTATACCTTTGAGAGTCTGCGGTGAATATCTTCTACATCTCCCACTTGCACACAATAACCACTTTCCAAGTCATTTAGTCGAGTGCCCATGCATGTAATGTCTAGAGAAATTTGTCTGTTCTCTTCCAAAACCGACTTAAAGACCTGATACACACAAAAAATCATCTTTTTGTAATTTTCCATAACATTCTTCAGATCATGGACCCCATGCATAGTTTTCTCCAACCTATTCTCCTCCTGCGAGTGGGGTTTGATAGAGAGCTCTTTGGTATTTATCACACACAAAGGATTACGACAATTTAAGGGAGGTTTCAGTAAGCTCTCAGCTATAGAAGATCTGCCTCCCACAACGTGTGAGCTGTTAAACTCAACAACACCCAAGCCAAATTAATGACCTGCCATCCCAAAGCCCATACATATATCACAGTGAAACTTTCCAAAAGAAGGATTTTGAAAGGAAACATCCAGATGGGGGATAATAAATAATGTCCTTGACCACTTCCACTTTAAACCATTTGTTCCATGCACATTTAATGCCACCACCATATAGTACTGCCAGTCGCGTCACCTTATCAAATGAGTGAGTGACATTAAAGCTACCCCTAGTTGGATATCAAACACCATAATTCCTAGATTTGAAAGTTGCTCGTCCATTTAACTACAGACTGGGTTTGTTATCAGCCTTTAACCACCCTTGGACTAGAGTGACACCTTTGTTTTCTTTCTTATCCACTAGGAAATTGTTATGTCTCTTAACATGTAGGAATTGAACTTTGCTCTACTCTTTAACAAAAGAGAGAATTCTCTTCCACACTTTCCCTATATCCACCTTTCGACCAGATTGTAGGCTATGCATGGCTGAATAATGATCTAGGAGTCCCTAAATACCTGATAATCATGAATAGAGAGCTATTGCATAAGTTTGATACCTTGCATGAGCACCACCCACTCATCTTGGTTATTCGTCCTTTTCCCCAAACCCCAAGCAAAGAAAGTAACTTTTTTTCCTCTAGGGTCAAATACAAACCCTACCACACCTACCTCCCCACCTAATAAAAGAACATTACCTTCATGTTTTAAATACAAAATATCACACTCCAAGACATTGACATGACATTTTCCCCTCGACTAGTTCTCTCTGGCTGTGATGATGGACAATCTATTTGTCCAACTGAATAACTGTTCACTTTTCTCTACATGCAAAATGCAACACACATGGTTTTTCCCCAACAACCATGCATTAAATTTTAATTAACATTTTTAATGACACTTTAATTCCTAACTTAACATTAAATGAGTAATTAAGTCAATCAAAATAAATTAAGGTTAAAACATGGTTTAAGGATAGGATTATGACATGGTTTCCCAACTAGGACATTTATAAATCCCTTTCCACCTCTGGTGAATATATGGGTCTCTGATATCTTCAACGTTATGCCTCCTCACAATTAGTTGTGAATTTATATTAATAATACAAAAATAAATTTTTTTTTAGCCTCTTGGGCATTCATTTTCAATATTTACATTTAAACATAATCATACTAGGGGTATAGACCAAGTGTATAACATTCCCCTCCCCCTTAAAGTATACAACGTTCTCAGTGTTTCATTGTCCAAAATATATTAACAAAAAATTCAAATATATATATATATATATATATATACAGTCTTCAAAATAAATGGGGATACTCTTCCCCCATCTTGTTTTTAAATCCCTGAACCATTTCCTTAAATATGTAATGGGTCCATTGGACCTTTACCTAACATATAGCCTTGTTCTTGAGAGTCTTAATTCTTCTGTCCAATATGCATATTATTTAAACTTAGATTCCCCCTTCGGGTTCCATATGTATCATAGACCAATCGAGTACATGATTATAATAATAAATATACTTTTTCAATAATGATACATGGAAAACATTGTGAAATTTCACTGTAGGAGGTAGGGATAGTTCATAAGCCACTAGTCCAACTCCATTCAGGACCTCAAATGGTCCATAGAATATAGCATCCAATTTCTTGCAGTTACCCAACCACAATAATATTTTTCTTCCTTTAACCTATAGGAACACTTTTCCCCCAACTTGGTACTCTCTATGAATCCTTTCTTTGTCTGCACAACTCTTTTTTTTGGTCTTGAGCTATATTCAATTTATGTTTGATCTTGGTTACCTAATGTTCCATATCGTGAAGCATTTATAGTCCAACAATCATCATATCCATAGGATTTTCCCAACTCATGGGTACATTAGAGTTGCGTCCATAAATTTCTTCAAATGGACTCCTTTGTAAAGACACTTGGTAACCATTATTGTAAGCAAATTCCACTAATTATAAATAATCTTCCCATTTTATGGGCTTGTCCATTACAAACATCTCAAGCATTTCCTCAATGACTTGGTTTACTTGATCATTTTATCCATCTATCTGTGGATAATAAGCTATATTTAGGTTGAGTTTGGTTCCAAATTCTTGGAACAATCCATTCTAAAAGTTCTAAGTGAACTTTGGATCTCGATCGAAAACAATTTCCTTTGGAATTCCATGTAATTTGTAAATTTCCTTCATCCATATCTCTACAATAATATATGCTTTAAATGTTGGTTGAACGGGTATAATATGAGTTGAATTTGTTAAATTTTCAACTAATACCATGATTGAGTCATGTTGGTTCAGTGTTCTTGAAAATTTTGTGATAAAATCAATGGTCACTACATCACACTTCCTTTCTGGTACAGGAAATATATGAAGTATTCCAACAAGATGTTTATGTTCTGCTTTTAATCTCTGACATATTAAGCATTGAACAATATACTTGGCCACTTATTTCTTCATTCTTGGTTAGTAGCATTTGTTCTTAACTATTGTTGAAGTCTTCTAGAAACCAAGGTGACCTACATAAGGAACATTATGGATTTCATGTAATATGGTTTTCTTCAGGTCGCTATCACCTGGTATGTAAATTTTTTTATTGAATTGAAGAATTCCATCTTTATCCAATGCATACTTGGAAAAATTTAATGGGATATTTCTTGAATGCAATGTTGCCAGAACCTGTAGATAATAATTATCTACTTTCAATGCCTCTTGCAACCTAATTTTTAAATTAGACTTCCAATCAATGATGGTTGAAACTTGCATTAACTGAATTATTTTGTTGAGTGCATAAACCACTCTATTTTGTTTGCCTTTTATGTACTTGATTTCAAAATTAAATTCACTCAAGAATTCAATCCATCTATTTTTTCTAGCATTCAAATGAGGTTGTTAAAATAAATATTTTAAGTAATGATGGCCTGTGTTTAACTCAAACTCGTTCCCAATGAGATAATTCCTCCACATTCAAAGCACATGAACTATGGAAGCTAACTACAAATCATGAGTATAATAGGTCTTCTAATATTCCTTCGGCTTCCGCGATTCATATTAAATTACATGCCCATATTTCATAAAAAATCCACTGATTCCTTCCAAATATGCATCAATACAAACCACATACTCCTTGTCTAGATCCAATTTTTAAAAAAATGGAGCACATGTGAGTAACTCCTTTACGATTCAAAAATATCTTCACACTTCTAATTTCAGTTAAAATTTACACCTTTATTTTGTAAATATGTAATTAGATTTGCAATCGAAGAGAAATATTCTATAAATATTCAATAATAACCTACTAGACTCATAAAGGATTTATCTTTTAACACATTTCTCGAATAACTTTTTTTTTTTGTTTCCTGAATAAGTTTTATATTTGTTATCTCCACTGTTACCCCTTCTTTAGAGATAATGTGACCCAAATACAGTAGTTTATTCCGAGCATTTTCTAAGTTTGGAATATAGTTGATTCTCTCTCAAAATCTACAGAGTAATACTGTGATGTTCTTCACTGGTTCTTCTTCATATTTGGAATAAACCAAAATGTCATCTAAGAACAATATAATAAACGTGTCCATGAATTCTTTAAACACACCATTCATTAGACACATGAATTTGACAAGGGAATTTTTTAGTATGAAAGGAAAGACTTTATACTCATAATTCCCATACCTATTTATAAACATTGTTTTGTTGATTTCCTCATATTTTATGCATACCTCATGATACTCATATCTCAAATCATATTAGAAAATACTCTTGATCCTCTCAACTGATAAAAAAGGTCAACGATCTTCGGCAATGGATACTTGTTCTTGATTGTATATTTATTCAATTGTCTGAAATCGATGCATAACCTAATCATACCGTCCTTATTTTTCACAAACAGAGTAGGTTCTCCCCATGGTGACACACTGGGTCATACATATATAACCCTTGTGTATAAATTATTCTAGTTTCAATTACAAATATTTTAACTACGAGGTACTCATTCTGTAATGATATGTTGACGCTAACACGACTCCAGGAATAAAATCAATTAATAAATCAAAATCTTACTTAGTTAGTAACCCAAGCACATATTGTAATACATCTTGAAATTCTTGCAACACTAGAATCCCTTCCACGCGTGGCTCCAAATCAATTGGTAATTTCTTAGTGCAGAACGTGTACATATGGAAACCCTTATGGAAGTACCTCTTCATTAATATAGTCAATATTTCTCTCACCGAAATTGGTCTCAGAATTCTTTTCACTTGTATACATTTACCCTCCTCATCTAGGAATGTAACGATTTTGCTTCAATAATGAAGAATCATGTGGTGCAACTCCAACCAGTCAATTCCAATAAAAAACTCATAGGACCCCATATGAATCACATCCAAATCGGACTTGGTATGTAACCCATTTATTTGAAAACAATAGTCTTTGAACACTTAAGGTATCTTCATTCTCATCCATGTACCTAGCTGCACCATTCTATGCTTAGGCAATTTACTGCTCACTAAGTTTCATTTTTCAACTAGATTAATATTTACATAGCTATAAGAAGCTCCCGAATTGATTAGAATTAAAATGAGTGAATTATTTAATTTACCTCCAATTTCAATCATTGATGATTGGTGGTCTTCCTGACGATTGTCCAAAGCTGCATAAATAAGAGGGACGCTTCTAAAAACATTTCCCATTGTAGAATCTTCTTGTACATTATGCATATTAGCATCCATGTTTTTCCTCTGAGGACATCTATTGAGGTAATGATCACCTCCATGCTTCCAACTTTTAACTTGCAACAACTTCTTTCGTCTTGTGGATTGAGTCACCTTTGACTCATCTTTCATAGTGGTTTGTCTAAAATAACTATATTGAACTTGTTTATTATCCATGGAATTAAATCCCTTTCTCCTTTGATCTTGCTTATCCTTCAATTTACCCTTCCAACTCTCTTATGCAAATATTTCCTACTCTTACCTTGCTGATACAAAACCATTGATGAATCATTGAATATTAACCTTTTCATCTTGAATAAAGTACACATAACATAATAGTTCTAGAAATATTTTATCATATTCCTCCATTTTCATGTTTCCCAATCCGAGTTCAAATAACTCTTGCATTTTCTTATCATAATTTTGTTGTGACAAGTATTCATGTTTGAAATACTTTTGAAAACTCCATGATATTTGCTTCTCATCCATAGTTTCAACCTGTTTCAGATGGCTTCACCACCTGCAATATTTTCCTTGTAGATTAAAAATAGTGATACAAGATTCATGATTGTCAGAATTGTCATGGAGTTGCATATACTTCATTTCTAGAAGCCAAATATCTACAATATCTCTATATTTTCCTCCATCAAAGGTGGGAGGTTTAAGCTTTTTGAGTTCACCTTGTAATGCATTCCCATCACACTTTCGCTTATGATGCCTTGTATGATAAATTTCATGTCATATATCTAGTTACCCATTCCCTAATGAATTTCTACTGAATGGTATCGGGAATACAACCCCCTTCTACTTACATATTTATTCCTATAATGCTAGTGTCTATCAAGAATTTTGTTATTCATGGATTCTTCACCTTCCCTTCTTACCATTGAAGATACTTGTTGCATCTGATTTTGTAATTTAATCATATTATGCATTGTTTTTTGATTTCGTTGTTTTTGTTGTTCCATACACTAGAGGATTTTTCCATTCCCAATATGTATGTCTTTCAATGTTCTGAAAACTTCCATGGATCCCATTTCATACTCATGACCATTGGATTTTGTCTTTTTTTTACCCATTCTCGTGTCTTCAACAAAGTGAGACATTTATGGGATTTCTTCCATTCTTGTAGTTCTACTTGCCTACGACTCTAGCAATCAACAACTACAAAGGCCTAAAAAATTGTATTGTAACTAACAATATGAAATCAACCATGGTTGTTAGTTCACATTTAAATTCATATGCATAATAGTATTCACATTATCCACATATAAACATTTCATACAAGATAATTATGGAATTAAATAAGGTTAAGAGCATACTCTCTTTAAAATAAACAATTCCCAAAGGCTAAGTGTTGAAACCTTAGCTTTGATACCAATATGTAATGTATCTAGTAGGTTACCATACATATAGGTAAATCATTCATCTTTTAATAAATGAATCTCATACACATAAGTTTCTTACCAAACTATAATGTACCCGCACATTACCAACACTCAAATGACTAATGGAAAAACTTGAAACTTTTAAAAACAATTATAGAGAACCCCAAACAGTTCTCTACTGTAGAAGTGTAGCAAAGTATAAGCTAAAAATATTAATAACCGACTAAATTTGATCAATCAGTCATTTAATATTGATAATTAACAAATATGATGGTTTAATTCTCCTTCCCGACTTAATCTGTTGATCTTGAGATTTCCAACATCGACAATTGGAATTCGAAACCGCAAAACAGAAAAATAATAGACCCCTTTCGACTTGATGACCCAGATGTTGGGATGTCATAATTTGGAAGTCAGAAAGGTCAAACATACCACAACAAAAACCCTTTCTACTTTTTGATCTCGACGTCGGCACATCAAAATTCATAAATCAGAAAATACTTGTAAACATTAACAAACACGCTTCCAACTTTTCGATCTCAGCGTTAGCACATTGGAATTCAGATGCCGGGAAAGAATTGCAAACATTAACAAACACCCTTTCTACTTTCCTATCTCAATGCCGACACATTGTAAGTCAAAAGTCGACAAATACTAGTAAACATTAACAAACACCCTTTTGACTTGATGATCTCGATGTCGGCACATCGAAAGTCAGAAGTCAACAAAGACTTGTAAACATTAACAAACATCCTTTTGAATTTTCAATCTTGACGTCGATACAATGAAAGTATGAAGTCAACAATGACTTGACACAGCCGTAATATTTAAACTATCGATCCCGACATCGGCACATCGACATCGATGCATTGGAACAAAAGTCACAACTTAGACTTCTTCTATTTTAGGATTAAAAACTTAGTCAATTCTAGGAAAAAAGACTAAGGCAAGCTTTGGGTTGAACTTGGCTCTGCAACTTATACCAAAATTACACAACTACAAAATTCAGTAACTTAAATCGAAAATTGTTTCAAAACCAAAATATTCATAATGGTTCATCTGCATAATTCCTTTCTTAAAATAGAAATTCACATGCATCTACAATCTTAGTGCAATTGTGAATTAAACCAGGAAAACAAGAACTTCACCAACAATACTATGATATCCTATTTGTTTCTTTATCATTCAATTTAACATAAAGAAAACACTCAAAACAAATGGCCTTTCTTCACTTCTTTCACAATTTTGATTAAAACATAAAACATGTTAACAAAGTATTATTCAATCCATAACATTTTGATCCAATCTTGATTTACCTTTTGGCACAAGGAAAATTTGTGAATGTTTAATGTCTAATAGACCTGTAGGAAAATTTGGTAAAATCTATCCTAAACTTATTCAACACTTAAGAATATTTCAGGCTTGTTTCCTTATTACTTGGCTTGTAAATAACATTAGATTTAATTGGCATTACCTACACAATTCAACAAGGCTTGCTTCCTTTTTAGAATTGGTATATAAAGGCTGATAACATAAGTCATTCTTCAGCCATTAAGACTAGTAACAATGTCAATGGTAACATATCAACTCCCAAACAGGGCATTTTATTGACCATTGAACCAACATATTTTAAACTAGTACAACATTCACACACACTGTTTAATTAAACAACTTTCAATTCATAAACCACAATGTTGCACAATTTTGTCATTTCATCCTTAAAAATTCAATTCTCTGCAACCATAACTTTGTAAACACTTAATATTTCAACAAAATCATTGAAATTTCTTCAAATACATTCCAATCATGGATTAACTAATAGGAACAATATTCTTGAAACTATATACAAATTAATATTGCATAATTACAATATATATATTTACCAATAGTGGTGCTTATTTGAAAATAAGTGAATTAGGAAACTGATTGCGTGTGAGGCATGCTCCACACAACTGTAAAAAATTCTTCTCATTTATCTCTCAGTGGAACGCCACCCCCAAGATGATACCCAATTATTCACCAGTCATGTATCTCACCAGCCCACACTTTCTCTCAATAGTTTACCACATGGCAATAAGGATCATTGGTTTTCAACCAATTCCATGCCAAACAGTGCAATCGCCCTTCCAAGCTTCATTATCACAACACAAAAGTGTGACACAACACTAATCAAACAATCAAAATTCCACTAAGGAAGTTTCATACACCATTTACCATTTCATTGGATCGTTCACATTAAAAAAATGGGTACAATTCAACAAGCAATAATTATCCAACAAGTTCGTAGATCAGGAAATTGTTTCAGTTAATTAAATTCAACAATTGGTTTCTCTCAATCACACCACTTCCCCTGGACTAGTTCTATTTGGTCATGATGATGGCCAATCTATCTGTCCAACTGAATGGAATGTTCACTTTTCTCTACATGCAAAATGTAGGGCATGTGGTCTTTCCCCAATAACCATGCCTTAACTTTTACTTAACCTTCTTAATCACATTTTAATTCCCAACTTAACATTGAACAAGTAATTAAGTCAATCAAAATGGATTAAGGTTCAAACATGGTTTAAGGATAATATTATGACAAGGCTTCCCAACTAAGACATTTCTAAACCTCCTCTCCACCTCTGGTGAATATCTGGGTCTTCTATCTCTTCAACGTTCTGCATCCTCATAGTCAGTTGTGAATTTTTATATTAATAACAACAAAATACAAAGTTTTTTAATCCTCTTAGGAATTCATTGCCAATACTTACATTTGGACCCAATCAAACTAGGGGTCCAGGACAAAGGTATTACATCATGGTAGAAAGTGAAATACACCAATTAGTTGGGATAATCCAGTAGAAATAGTAGTAATTGAGTCAGAGTTTCTTAAATAAATGGAAGATCAAATGGTTAAGATTAGAAAGGATTTGAAAACAACATAGGACATGCAAAAGAGTTGTGTAGATAATGACATAATACCATAATAATTCAAAGTTAGGTAGCATATATACTTGAAAGTTAAACCAAAGAAGAGCTACTTGAAGCTAGAGATTTGTCCTAAGCTATCAACTAGACAGTGCAAGGATTTTAAGATAATGGCTAGAATGTGTCTCATAGCATATGAACTTGCATCATATGTTTGCATAAAAGTTCATAATGTGTTTCGTGTATTGTTGTTGAAAATATGTATCTGATCCTAACCATATTTTTTCGTTGGTATTTGATTTGAATGAACTAAAAGGAAATAAGAAGGTACAACTAATACACTTCTTAGAAAAAAAGGTCATGTTGCTATGAACAAAGAAATAGGGTAGGTAAAGGTCCAAGAGCACACTATAACCCTAAGGAATCGATGTCAGAGCTATAGGGTGTTATGTGGGAGGCATACTCACATGTCTTTTGAAAATTTTGATATATCAATATACAGTGTGATGATATGCATTGATAATGGTGCAAAAAATGAGGATGGGAATGTAACACCCCATTTTTTCCCTAGAATGTAATTATGTATGTAATGATGAAGTGATTAGAATCCAACCATATATGGTCAAAGATGACCAAATATATTATAATGATATGCACTTATATATAGTATAAAATTCTAATGACTTGACCAAATATATTATAATGATATGCACTTATATATAGTATAAAATCATAATAACTGCAAATGGATGATGATGAAAAAGAGATGGGGCACTTTGATTCTATAAGTGGAGTGTGTTAGCACCGGGATTGAACCCAGAGGTTGGCGGAAAGGGTTCTCTCCTGGGCAATAGTAGAACCACTTTATACCGTGCCTCTGGCCCAACACAGTCAGAGAGGGATCTCTCGCTTACTTACCAAATTTACTCACGAAAGATATTCAATCGAAAAAGGTCAGGAGGCTAGACTCCTAAATAGGGAAGGTATGTTGATATAAGGTGTAGGTGGGATGATCAGAGATGGGGACCATTGGGCAATGGAGTCGACAGTCCAGGTATGGAACGTGCTACAGGAGGTAAAGAATCATAGGAATTAACAAACATAGGCAAGGTAACCATCCATATTTCAATCAGGAGATATTTAGTAGGTGATTAGTGGATGAGAGGAAACAACCCATCACGCAGAGCATCTACAGGATGAATTCTGTGTGACTTTAAAATAAATTGTTTTAAAATGTCTGAAACAATAGATGGAGCATAGTATGAATGAATTCCAAACTGCTATACACTTATTTCAGACATGAAATAAAATAACAAACTGGAATGAAAACAGGATAAACATTCACGTAAAGAAGTTACATATTGAAAGAAAAGACGACGTAGGAATCTTTGCCATGAAATATTATCATTTCTATGCAACTTTATTCATATCATGGAAAACTAGAAGCAAATTACAATGGAGAGCCTCGACCCTTGAAAGTTTCCCAACCAACAATTGCTCCCACAGAGCACATCCCAGGACTGTCTTCTTGTGCAGAGGCATTGGAGGAAGGGGTTCCTAGAAAAACACCTACGGGAAGTGAGTGTCCAGGAAATGCGCCACTGGAGGTGCGGGTATCTGAAGGTTGGTTTATATCTCAAAATTCTTCATGTCTACGCCCTGATGGCTGGTGTCATCCTTGGTATGGAAAACCAAGGCGACGGGTAAGTGTGGAAATTTTCTCACCAACCATCAACACACCCAGATGGACAAGATTTTCGAACCAAATTGCCATCGCCAACTTCTCGAACCTCTATGGACTCACAAAAAAACAAAACCTTGGGCTTTGAAAGTATGTTAGCTCATTCTTGGCATTACAAAGGAATATATATAAGGCTACGAGACTGGACTCTGTAATGACCGGTCAATATTCCTGCACATTCTGTCATCGAGTGTCTCGGTGCTGACATGTGTGAGGGCATGGGCAGAGTGATATTTTCCCTGCTGGAGATCTAGTCATGTCGCTTCATTGGTTGCGACACCTTACTGCTTGCTGTGGGAAATATTTTCAGGTGCCACCCTATGTAGGTGAACCATCCTACAAAGAACATGGAGTGACGTTCTCACAATCCCTTGCTCTTGTGATGTAGGAAACAGAATGGTCTCCCCCGTCATGCCGGCCTTGCCCAATGTGAAGAGTGGATTCGTCGGTTACTTTCCTTACTTCTACATGCCAAAACACATGGAGGATGCCCATATTTAGGTGATATGGGTCTACAACAGGGATGATTTTTCCTGTATGCATGCTATAAATGGCGTCTAGGGGATCAATTAATCTGCCAGGAGGCAGATCATGCGTGGGAACGTCTCTTCTACTGTCATATCTGCACTGGATGTGATACCTATAGCCTTGAGGCCTTCTCGGCTGTCCTATTTGGGGGTCTTTCACATCTGTCATCCATGCTTCTTTAACTTCAGCCGTCGATTCCTCCTTTCTTGATCCAGTAAGCAACTCTAGATCGCGGTATGTTTCTTATCTGTCGTTCGATATCGGCCTTTCCTTCCGACCATCGATCAAAGTAGACCATACCACTTTTCATGAATTGAGATCTTGACCCTGTCCGCGCTAGTTCAGATCATGAAATGAACCACGACCGTAGATCTATCCCTGCCTTTGTCATGAACATTGATCTTTGTAGCCGGTACCACTTTTTGTGATTTGGAATCGTGACTTTATCCATGCAAGTTTATAACATGAAATCATCTATGGCCGTAGATATTCCCATATTCTTATCTCCGCCATCAGATGCCTCTGTCTTTTAACCCATTTTGTGATTCGGAAAAGCTCCTTCTTTCGCGCATGTTTACCCAGTGTAACTGTCTTAGGCCGTCGATTGGGCTTCACCGTGATCTTGGCCTTTCATTGCTGGTCCCCTTTGACAGGACAAACTTAAAATATTTCCTCGCATCTTTGGCTTATGGAACCACGCATTGTCGTCGATCCTCTCTGTCATGATTCTGGATCGCTGATCTATGACCCCCCTTTATCTCATTTTTTCTGCTGCATGCCTTGATCTCTGGAAGGATCTACCACCATAGATCGTGATCTCATATTCATCTAATGGTATTAGCTGATGGAATCCATCCAAGCCTATAAGTTGACTGTTGCAAAATGGAGTGCTAACAGAGTGTTACAATTCAAATAAGCATGTGTGATTAAATCCAAAAGAAGAATATTATCCCAAGTGAAACATAGAGTGGATACCGATTGTTGCCTCAATAACTCCCTCTCTACAGTTTAGGTCGGATATTATCCAAATCAAATGGGGATTCCTTGTGATCTGTAATCGAGGGACTTATAGCCCAATCAACTCACCAACATGGACCTTGTGTACACAATTACTCTTGTAAACTATTTTTAGTCTTATACAGATACATTGGTTCTAGATTTACCTCCTATCCACTCCTATCACCAGGTAGACAATGAAGACAACCCAACAAATGCCCCAAAATTGTTAAAAACATGTAGTTGTTGACAAATAACCCACCAAGAACTTCTAAATTCACCCAACAGTGATTAAAAATGATCCAGGAATTTCTGCAATCACCAGACAATGATATAAACTCCCTAGGAAAGTGTAAAAGTTCCCCAACAACAATAAATTCATACATACAATTGTAGAAATGCCCCATGCAAGTGTAAATTCACCTAGGAAAGGGTAAAAAAATCCCAACAACATTCAATTAATCCTAACAACAATATAAATTCCCCGAGCAAGTGTGAATTCCCAAAGACAAGTAGAAAAACATCCCGACAACAATAAATTTGTCACGACATCTATAGTAACATGTTGGTGTTTCTTCCTTCGACCTAGGTTTATATCCTTAGTTGTCCGTCAACAAAGCCCAAGATGTTGGCCTGACAGAGAAAGGCTTAGTCGGTAGCACATACGACACAGATGCAGTCTCACCCAAGATATATATATGGGTAACTGCCAGAACTAGGTTTCTGTAGTTGGGTGGGGATTTCCTCTTCCTCAACACATTACTAGCTTGCTCGACCGAATCTAGGGGGTATGTTTCCTATTCTTATTATGATAATTCAATATATTAATATACTTACCTAACGACAGATATTACAACAACCATATAAATCTTTAGCACAAATTCTATTTATCAACAGTGTGACATATGCATCTAAAATCTCTTTCATAAAGAAATGATAGCCAGTCTATTCAGACCTACTTATTCACATCATACATTCATTCAACATAGACATATTCATCAAATACACATTGAAACAACATTTGACATGGAAACCCATCTGGGAAAAATCACAAAGGTGTTCTTCATCTGGCATGATAAATATATATATCACCTTTTGTTTACGCACTCATTTGGCAGAGTATGTTCTAGATATTCTCAACAAATCTATACATACTTCTCTCCTCTCGTGTTCTCTAGTATTAGGTCTCTGAATTTTTCCTCTCCTTCACTCTACTATCGATCTGCACACAGCTTGGATTGACTCTCTTCGCTACAACTCTTCAACTCCATAACTCTACAATTCTACACATAAAGGAGTCGACAGAGACCAACCCATACATAGCTTGGGTTCTCTCTTTTATAGGCTCTTACATGTCGTAATAAATCAAATCTATTCGGTTAGCCGACATGATGCCATTCCTATTCTTTTACATTCAGTTTCACTGACATTAGCCACTATTCTCCCATAAATATAAATAATCTTTATTCCCAAAGCATGCTCTATTCTAACTGACTTATTACCCATGATCAATCGAGCTATCCTTTTCAACCGCTATACTCTTCTTCTGTCATGTTTCCTTCTGTCATGGTTGTTCTCTTTGGTCACAATTATTCTCTTCTTAGCTTCTCTTCCATCATGGACTCTTCTCCCATAGCTTCTTCTGTAGCAGCTCTTCTTTCCCACCTGCTTCTATCAGAACTCCCCTTTCCTTTGTAGACTTCTTTGTCATGCAACATGAATCTTCATATTCCCGAGCAGAATTTTGGATGAATTCTTCCTATCTTTTCCTAGAGCCAACAGGCCCCCAACACTCACCTATGGCTTATCTTGAGCCAAAATAGTTTGAAATTTTTGTTGTGACGACCTTACTTTGAAAATATTGGAATATTTTCACTATCTGCACGGTCCCCTCCCATACTTATGCTTTCTTCTTCTTCAATTTTTCCATAAGGTTAAAATTGATGTGTTTCGACATTGTAAGTCCCGCTGAATCTACTACTTGTCGCACTTTCTGGTGTACAGGTTGAATAACACTTGTAACTCTTTCTCCATCTACCTATAATTCTATGACCCTATCAACGTGCTTTTATTTTGTGTTTGCAGTGTTGCGACTTGTTGTTGTACTTTCTTCATCTCGACAACCTTAGCAATTTTATATACTAAGGGTAACTTCTTCATTTCATTCTTCATCCAGGTAACCTATGTCCAGGAAATGCACAACTGCTCTATGAATTTATCTAAATATTCATCGCCGATCAATTATTCCCATGTCTAAGAAACTTTCTTAACTTCCTTGGCACCGTAGTGCCTCCACCTCTTCGATCTTCTTCGCAGCCTCTATTGCTGCTTTCTTTCTTTCTTCCAATACTTTTGGAGGTGTACTGGGTGTCACCTATGATTCCAACTTCGTGACATTTTTGTGGAGGTCCTCTCTTATTTTTCCAAGTTGAAAGACCTTGGGTTCTGCAACCATCTCATGTGTTATTCCTTCATTTGCAAAATTGTTGCAACCTAGTGTGACAACTGTGGCGAGCTGGTGCTTGTCCTCCTCCCAAGTTTTGTATTTTTTCTATGCTTCCTTGAATTATTTCTTCATATTATTAACAGTCTTGTTCAATGATATAACTTTCTTAACCAATGCACCTTCCCTAACCTTCATTTCTACGACTACGACATTCTGAAGGGCATATACCTCGTAAAATGGTAGTGCAAAGAAGTATATAGTGACATGGCCCACTCTTTTGGCCGTAGCATTTAGATCCGTTGTCTCCAATTCGAGTGTTTCTACCACTAGTTTAGGCTTTATTGGTGGGATGGGTATGGACACATCATTAAGTCGCTCTTCTGATGAGCAAGTTAAGTCTCGCGAGACTGCCAATTGTGATATGTAATCAACTGCTACACATACTTCTATTACTACATTATAGAGCGTTTATAGTAAGTATTTAATAATACTTGTGATATTTGTTTGGCGCACATCCATTTTCTTAAGTATTTGGGTTGCTGTTTCTACCATTACGTCTGTCATAAGGGTATAATATTCACTGTCAATGCTGTGATTTCTTGTTGATTTTTTAGCCTTCCTTTTCTTATTCCCTGTCTCAGGATTCTCTGTCTGCTTCCTCTTATTTCCCAATTCCAATTCTATTGGAGTTGTGCTTGAATCATTATGGGCATTATCTGGGTTTTCCCCTTATTGGTTTTATCTTCCCCCCCCATCCTTCTGTGTTTGTGGATCATCCCGTCACTCTTCTTCATCTAGAGATAACTGATTGTCTATGACGAGGACTCACCATTCTTCTAGCCAATCTTGGATAATTGCCTCAATTTATTCAGATGACATTTGATATTGTGTCATAACCCATTGGACTATGGGTCTTTTCGCATTTGCAGTAAGATATGATGGGGCCCGATTGTAAACCTGACAATGTTTCGAAACTGCTAAATGGTTTCCTTAGTAATTATGGCCTGTTGGATGACATGATATCACAAGGAATTTTTCGTGCAAAAAGAATTCAACATATTTGTCTTTTTGTCTTTGCTTCAAATCTTTCTCAAACCATATATTATGGTATTGAGTGCCTCTACACATAACGAGGACATATACCCCCTGGTAGTTTGTTGGTTATTCCCATGCAACAAACGAAATTGAAATAAGTAGACATGAATAATGAAATGCACTACCTTTCTCTTGTGCTTCCTATGCATCTTCTAACAATTCATTGAGAAGATATTGTGACCAATTGAGTTGAACACCGCTTGCACATAAATTTTCCACAAGAATCGTCCCTGCGATGCACTGGTTTGGTCGCATATTTCAGACCAATTTTCTAGCTAGAACCTTGGTGGTGAACCGAATAGTGTGGCCATTTATAGAGGCAATAAAAAAGTGTCTAATGTCTTTGGTCAGTTCATACTTGTCTTTTAGCTTATTCGTCAATGCCGTATCTTATTATTTTCCATTGAAAAATGGTGTTGGGTCTAGGCCTGCAAATGGGAGCCCCGTAATCGTTGTTATAAGCTCGATATCCATAGGAACCTTCGAGTCGATCCATAGAAATCCACCATGAAATGACACTAACAGTTGTTTAACACATGCATTCACCTCTATACTGTGACCAAAATGCGGCATGTACATCAATGACAGTAAACCTACTTTATCCAATTCTCTTACCCATTCCATCGAAACAAGGTGTGTTAGGCCATCCTCTATATCTTTGACAACAACCATATATTTATCCATTTCCAAATATAGAAATTTCTATATGTCATGATCAACAAAGGTCATATTCTTGATATTTGGGAGTATGATATGCTTTACCTGAAATCCTTTTCGTATTGGTGGTGCAACTAGTGAGAACCTTACATTCTTCGAAGTTATAACCTTAGGGGTATCATCTATTCTGGGCGGGATATATGGTGGAAACATAGTCACATACCCTGTTTCTTCATCTTTTGATGGTGGTGTTGTTGGTGCTTTCTTCTTGCATTTACTAGATCGCTTCCCTATTTATGGACCTAGTGGTTCTGGTCGTAACCTTACTTCAGGGATGAATGGAATATGTTCAGCTTCTTCTGTAACCATGGCATATGGTGGAATATATCCGTTAGTGTATTCCATAATGAATGTGGGTGATGTAGTTGCAACACCGAATTATGCAACTGTGCTTGTACTGGAAATGGAAATAACCATACTCTATGAAAACTCACTTCGACTCTTACAGATGTAAAGGGAAATATCCCACTCGAGTGCAGCAGAATGAACTGAAACTTGGGTGCGAAGTTGATAACATCTACTCGTTCAATCCGTCAGTCCTTCACACGTGCAAACAATGAATGGAAAGGTGGCATTGATATCTGTCACATAGGTCGATTGTCTAAATTATCATATAGAAACCACCTTAAAAACCATCATTCTCCTATCACATTAGTGGTATTTATTGTGCCAAAATTATGGAAGTGACCAAAAAGCACGCCATCAAAGTCGATCACGTTTTTTAATTAATTATGGTTAGTTGTAATTTCTACGTTGCAAGTTCATCTTGCGACAACTCTTTTTCTTCTACGATTTGTATTCAACCTTCGACATATTCCTTTTATTGCGATAGATGAATTGTCTTTTCCAACCTTTTTCATTTGCGACAGACATATAGTTTGCGACGCCTTTTTCTTCCTTCAGCGATAGTCGGTAGCCTACGGTCAAATCAACAAAACATTTCTTAGAGGGTTTTGTCCTTTTTTTTTAATCGACCAAGTTAGAGGCTCTCAATATGATCCTTAATTATCCCAAATACGGTCCAATTTTCAAAATAGAATTCAAGGAGTTTATGAATAAAATCTTTGAAGGCAGCCACTACTATACTGGAAAAGATAGAAGGAGCATTCTTGAGTCCAAAGGAAATTATCATGTATTGGAAACAACCCCACTTCATCGCAAAGGTTGTCTTATGTCGATCTTCCTTTGCGATTATGATTTGATGGTAACTAGAGAACCCACTAGTAAAAGAATAAACTTCTTAATCCCAAACAAATTTTAATACCTCATCCGTAAATGAGGTTGGAAATGGGTCATATAACAAGCATTGTTCAATTTCCTTAGGTCGACACAAATCCTTACTTCACTAGTATAATTCTTATCTTGCACTATTATTAGACTAATCCATTCCAATTCTTCAACAGGTTCTATGATACCTGCATCTAGCATTCATTCAAATTTTGTCTTAACTTTATCTTTATACCGTGGATCCAGTCAATATGGTCTATGCTTGATAGGATTTATGTCAGGCTTTAAAGTTATTTTCATTTCTCCATGATCTCTGATAGACCCTTTTCATTTCTAAGAATTTTCTAAGGAACATGTCCTGAAACTCATGCAATAGGTCCATAATTTTCCTAACAGTCTCATCATCCCAGTAATCTCCAATATTGGAAAATTTTGGATTCTCTGGGGAGCCAATGTTGATTTTACTGACTTTTAGGGGATTCAGAAACTGATAACTAGAAATAGCAAGTCCTTTCACTGCACACATACCTTCAGACTCTGGTATGTTTACGTTGAGTGGGTCATCCTCATCAGGTTCTCCCGTAATATTATAGCACTCCATCCAGTGTTGGACTGTTGGGATACTTTGATTGATTTTTTTCATTGCGATATGGATATCTTCAAATATATTTGACTTGATTACTTGTAATGCAGCATCAATCAAAGGATGATAATCAACAAACTCAAATGTGTGTTTAAATCTAGTAGCTAGTTCATCCCATTCAACAGTCCCTCGTCTCAGTTCTGCTAGTTCCTTGGTATCATGTCTAATGTGTATATGAACTGATGGACCCATTCATGTCACGGACATGCCTCCCATGTCGCATGGAAATAATTGATATGCTCAGCAGGATTGGCCAATCCAGTATACATCTGACCAATATAGTTGATCTCTTCTTTGAATCGTATCTCCATCAACCATCGACATTGTAGTCATGCAAAGATATATTGTTAATGTATGACCCACCATCTGGCAGGTGTAGATTTCAATGCAAAGTATAGGGAGGACAAGTGCTGAGGTTCGGTGACTTTTTCTTCGAATTCCATAAAAAAAGATGTAATTTTAGGTAGGGTATATCACTTACCTTGATTCCTACCCATCACATAGATTGTGTAATTCTTGCGCACCTTTTCATGGATACTTCATGCATCCAATTTTGTCAGTTTTCCAATGCTTCGCCAGAATCCGATGTACAAGAACTAATACTCCACCAACTCAGGTTTCCTTCAGATGTTGGATTGACATAATTGTCCCTTACATACATGATGTTATAAATATGGTCCATATAGTCACCTTGTCCTTCACTATTTACTGGCTCAACATATCTTTGACCTTCTAGTGGATCAATTAGTGCGACCACCCTTAGCTCTAAATATTCAAATGTTAATATTATTTTCTTGAAATTGATGATTGTATGATTATCAATAGCCCAATCGAACCCCAAAATCGTAGGTTATGGATTTGTGTAATCAACAATGTTGATTACTTCAAATTCAACATACATTCTCAAGCCTTCTAATTCGATAGGAACTTGAGTTAGTTGATCGATAGGCATGAATTTCGACTGGTTTTATAATAGAAGTTAGACATGAGACCACTCAAGTCATAGTTTCCCCATGATTTCCCATGTTTTTCTTGCCAGAATGTTGACATCAGAGCCCAAGTCTAAGATAATATAGTCCATATCGTAGTCTCCTATCTAGTAAGTCATCCTTAACTCACAGCTAGTCTTTAATATTTTTCCCACATGGTTAACCCTTCTGTCTGGTCGCACCTCTTCTTGAGGTTCTTCTATGAGAGATGTCAATGCTACGACAACATCTTTATCTTGTATTAGCGATAAGAAACTTTTAAAAAACTCTTTAATCTTATTAAACTTTCCCGTTGGTTGATTTTGTAACAACTGGTCAAATATTACAGGTATCTCCATTATTGGTCTTCTCGGTAGTGTAGCATCAGAAGTCGATGGTTGTTTCTTGTCGACGAATTATGGTAGCACGTCGAGGAATATTTATTTTTCTTTTTGAATGTCAGATGACACTTTATTTTGTGTTGTCGGTCACACCTGTGGTTGTTCAACCCGTGTTTCTTGGTTTGCTCCAGTCGCAACACCTCCTCTTGTTAGGACAACTATATGTGGTTCCCTTTGCTCAACAAAAATATTTTGAATATTTTGGTTGAGGTTTGGGTTGGGATTCTATAAAGGGTTCATATTTACCACATTTCTATCCTGTCACTTGACAATCAACTGTAGACATTGTTCGACGGTATGATAAAAGGATTTGCAATACGAGCATGTCTTTGTAGGACTCACACAGTCCCTGGAAAAGTGTCATGGTTGTCCACAATTATAACATAAAATTTGGACTCTTCCATGACCAAATCCTCCTCCTTATTCTCAGCCTCTAAAATTTCCACCCCCTGGGTTGACGATATTGTTGCTGCGAGTGTTGATTCTATGGATACTAAGGATACATATACATATATTTTGGGTACTGAGCTTAATCCCTATCATATTTCATTTTCTCATCATTCTTCATCAAGTAGGTATCCACTGTTTTCTCTTGCAGTAGATGGTATGATCTGCAATACTTCTCATCATGGCCTACTGATTTGTAAAATTTATAGTATAAACTATTCGACGCATTTACAATCTTCTGTAAGTACACGCACTCTTTCGAGCGATGGCCTCTAGTTTGGCATATTCTACACCAAGGCATCCATTATGTATTTATCAGGTTTGACACTCCTGATATGAAATAATTCATGAGTGACGAGTAGCTATCCTTATGGTGTCCCTTTGGTCTTTATCTGGTACACCACATTTTCTCTTTGATCTATTTCCCTTTTTTAATGTCCTAGAGTTGCAGCATAAGGTTGGCTAGTTGCGACTGAATTTGCATCATTCCTGCACCAGTATCTCCTATAGGTGAGGATTCTATCTTCATGGACAACTCCAGGGCTTCATTCTGTGACACAATCTTTTGTTGCATCAAGGGAATCTATATGTGTGGTAACAATGTTGCAATGAACCATTCTTTGTGTTGTGCTTCTGACATCTGGAAGCTTACTTTAGCCATTAACATTTTAAATCTCTGGTTAAAGTCCCATACAGACTCTATAGATATTTGCTTAATATATTTAATCTCTATAATACATTGCAACTCATATTTGAGCTTTCTGAATTCATCTATTAGTTTCACTTGAATTTGCTAGAGTGTTTTCTTTACGACTACTGTTGGAACCACATAAAACTTCATGTACCAGTCCAACGCACGACCCCTTAGGGTTGTGATCATTTTACCCCTCTTGATTGCTTCCTCTTGGACCTATTGCACGGTCCACACGGATTTACACAGAAATCAATGTTGCTCTAGGTCTTCTAACCCATTTTTGTTGAACATCCGAAAATTAATATTATTCCCATCCATTATATTTGTTCTTGGTACTTCTATATAAAAATTTTACCTAGCAGGACTCCCTTGTCCGCTATTCCCATAATTATTATTTCTTGTATTGACAAACCCACTAGGATATGGGTTTCTGAATCTTACCTCTAGATATGTACAGGGGGTTGTGTGTGTGTCATACTCATACTCTAGATCTGGGTCTTTTTATTATTATTCTTCTTCTTCTTCTTCTTCTTTTTCAAATATTGGGTGGTATTCCTATTATTCGTAAGAACCTTTGTCAAAGGGTAGATTCAACTTGTAGTCTTCTCCTCTGGACGTACTACAAATTCCTCTTCTAGTCATAGTTCTTATTCTCTTCCCCAACATAAATCTTCTTCCACTTCTCAGATGTCATCCTTCTAGTGAAGTTCCTCTATCACGAGAACATCCTAGCTTACTTTGCTCCATTTTTCTCATACTTCGCTTGCGACATATCCTAGGTCTCCACACAGAGTTCATTAATCGTTGGAATCCATTCTCAGGATCCATTATTCACATACAAGCACCTTTAACCAAATTCTTAAAGATGACAAGTATCTTCCTGTAGGTCCTTGGAAAATTTTTCTTTTCACCTCACTATATGATGTTATTGTGTCGACAACAAATTCAGTGATGTATCCTTCTAAAATATTGTCTACCTAGAAATCAACAACCCTATATATAGGGTTGCAAATACTCTTCAGTCAATGAATCAGTTGAGGACTCCACTCTGTTGGTTCTCCTTGTTGGAAATTTTTTCGCTGGGTTGCTAGCTTCAACAACCACTCATACAACAAAACAAGAAACTCACAAAAGAAAATTCCATGAATATCGGTATAAAAGTACCGCTCTAAACACTTTGTTGGATGCAACCATTATCCTTCACTTTATTCCTGTGCAAACTCTAATGTCTTAAAATCCACCCACTCTTGAATTTCAATCTTCGTCGTGTACCAAAACATATCCCTCACAAAATGATTCATAGTCTCGGCAACAAAACCATTTGTTGGTGTTTCCTCCTTTGACCCAAGTTCAGAACCTTGGTTGTCCATCAAAAAAGCCCAAGGTATTGACATGACAGAGAAAATATCATTCAGTAGTACTTGCTACACAGATGCAGTCTCACCCGAGATATCTCTATGGGTAACTTTCAGAACTAGGTTTTTGTAGTTGGGTGGGGATTTCCTCTCCCTTGACGCCTTACTATCTTGATTGACCAAATTTGGGGGCTGTGTTTCTGATTATTATTATGTTCATTCAATATATTACTCTACTTATCCATTGACAGAGATTACAACAGTCATATAAATCCTTATCACACATTCTATCTATCAAGAGTGCGACATATGCATCTAAAATCTCATTCATAAACAAATTTTAGTCAGTCTATTTAGACCTGCTTATTCACAACATACATTCATTCAACATAGACATATTCATGAAATACACATTGAAATAATATTTAATGCAGAAACCCATCCAGGAAAAACCACAAAGGTTCTCTTCATCTGGAATGAGAATTATATATAGCACCTTTCGTCTGTGCACTCAGCTTGCAGAATCTATTCTAGATCTTCTCTACAATCTATATAGACTTCTCTCCTCTCATACTCTCTAGTCATAGGTCTTTGAATTTTTCCTCTCATTCACTCTACTGTCAATCTGCAAACAACCTGGATCGACTCTCTTCTCTACAACTCTACAATTCTACACAAATATGAGCCGACAGAGGCTAACCCACACACAACTTGGGTTCTCTCTTTTATAGTATCTTACGTGTCGTAATCAACTAACTCTATTTTTTTAGCCGATAGGATATCATTCCTATTCTCGTACATTCATTTTCACTAATAGTAGGCACCATCGACTCATACATACAAAGATACTGTATTCCCAAAGCACACGCTATTCTAATTGAATTCTTACCCACAATCAATCGAGTTGTCCTTTTCAATTGTTGTACTCTTCTTCTGTTGCGGTTCCTTCTGTCATGGTTGTTCTCTTCTCAACTTCTCTTCTGTCGTGGAATATTCCCCCACAACTTCTTCTGTCACAACTCTTCTTTCCCAGCTGCTTCTGTCGCAACTCCTCTTTCTATTAGAAACTCTTCTGTCGTGCAACCTAAATATTCATATTTCGAAGCATAATTCTAGTTGAATTCTGCCTATCTTTTTCTAGGGCCAACCAAAACACCCCAGGCAACTATATGCAAGCAAGTAGAAAAACGCTCCAACAACAATAAATTCATCCATAAATTTATAAAGGATGCTCCAGTACTTCAAAATTCACCCACCAATTTCTAAAAATTCCCAGCAACATTTATATTCAAATCAAGAATAATAAATTTGCACCAGACACTTCAATTTCGCCCAACCATGGTTAATTTCACCCCAGTATTAAAAAAAATTCTCGGTTTTTCAAATTCCACGGGTGAGGAATTAACAATTTAGGAACTCTTAAACAAATGAAACAACTCCGAAATTAAGTTCGTTGGTATTTGAGAACAATTGGGAATCTAATGGATAAGATTTAATAGCTGTTGGATTCTTCACCAAACCAAAACACCACTCAACAATGCATTAAACCATCGTAGTTTCAGCAAAATTCCATTCTCTCACCATTCACAGTCATTGGAATCCATTACTTAAATAGAGAAGCTCTCAACCACTCATTAAACAAATAAATATAAAGAAGCAATAAAAAACACACTAAATTTTAGCATAATAAATTATTTACTCTAAAAACTCAAACGGGAAAACCAAGTTCGAATGGGGCTTAGTCATTTCATTTCGGAAACTTATGTACAGTGGATACTCAGAATTCCTCTTCTGACTCTCCTTGGCCCAGACCAAAATCCCCTTGGAGACTGAAAATGTTGTGAGATATAGGAGAGTTGGGAAATGGAAAGGCCAACAGACCTATCCCTTCCTTTCCCATTCCCACTCTCTTGTGCTCTTATTATTTTATTTTTCTCACATTCATTTTTATTTTTCCATTTCCATTTTATTTCTCTTACATTTTCCTTTGTGCTTCTTTCACAAGGCTTACTATATTGTAATTAATACATTGTTTAATTACATTTAAATACTGAGCCTTCAATCATTCATTGGTTCAGATCAATTTCGGATCACCTTGGGATAAGATTGTGAAGGTTATGGAAATAAGGCACAAGGAAGAGATAGCTTAACAAAATGGTTATTATTTTGTGTAGTATAGGAAACTAAAGGGGTTGTGGAAGGACCAAAAGAGTCATGTCAATCCAACAAGACAAAAATGGAATCACATGACATCTCTTAGAGAAACTAAGGTTGCATACCCATACACCAATGAAACCTTAATATTCTAAACAATGAAGGTAGAAAAACATTAGGACAACCCAAGAAAGTACCACATGAAAACATTTTTAATTAGGGTGTGACTTTTGTAATGAAGTATCAAAGAGAGACAAATATAAAAATAAGATAGAAACAAATCATTACATTTAAGCATAAGACACCAAAGTTAAATATAATAAATACTTCTCACAACTAACCCTTCCAATGAGGTAAGTGAACCCTTATCATATGTCCCTAATAAACTAAGTTATAGAAATTCCACATACCATTTAAAATATTAAGAAATATGAACAATAAGCCATGATTTGAAGAGAAGAAACCCTTGCACATCAATTTGCACCAAGAAATAAATTTCCACTAAGCTCCTAAAGAGATAGAACTCTCAAAATCCAACCATGATAAATGAAGGAGAGAGAAAATCCTTATATAGAGTTTTAATCCTCTCCCTTCTAGTATAAAATAATGATAAAACCATAGATACAACCTATGATGGATTAAATAGGTCAAAATACTCCAATTACTCCAACAATATAAAATAAATATGGTAGTCAAGGATAGGCCCAAGAAGGAGGGAACATCCAACAAATGAGGATGATGACAAATATAAGTCCAATTAATGGCCTCCAAACTCCTTCCAAGTGTAGTGCTCCAATATTTAGGGTCCAATAATCTTTAATGAAGGTGGAAAAACCATAGATATAGGGTTTTACCCCCTAGACATCCTCAATTCCAAATGACACACATAAAATGTGCAACAAACTCTTTAAAACTCCTCCAAAGTGGAATGCTCCAATGGATAAATCCTTGAAAGGTGAATCTCTTCCTAAAAATGGAAATAAATGACATGAGTGTGGTCCTCCAAGGTGCACACTTTCCATGAAAAGGATCCAAAAGGCATACGTGACCAAAAACACGATGTAGCTCTTTAAGCCACAATTCTGGAATTTCAAACTTCCTAAATATTTATCAGATTTTCTATTTAACCACTTTTTGGAAATACCACAACTAATCTGAATCTAAAAACATTGATATGACAAACGTTTAGTCTCTCTGTCAAAATATAACTACTCTTAAAGCTAGGACACCCTTCCCAAGAGTTGAAAATATTGTCCACATGCCAACAATAGTTCTTCAAGCTAATATGCCACCTACAAATGGCTTAATATTCAAGTGACAACTCATTAAAACATGTGCAAATGCTATATCCATAGAATAAGGTACCCACCAATCAATATAGAAGTATAAATCCAAGATGAAAGTCCCCACAATAGTCAACTAACCTCCAATAAGAAGAAGACAACTTCATTTACAAGACATTTGCATGCATCCACACATGCCAAGATAGAGAAATAAGGACACTCTACCAATAATGATAGATAATAGATCCAAGATGTCTAGTAACAAGGGAATTCAAAGGTATACTCATAGTAATCCATCCGTGTCATCAAACAATGCCAAATAGACAAGAGAAATCCAAGGAAAAGTATCAAACAAACATCACTAAGAATTAAGTGTGATCATATGGACAATATCCTTAATGCAATATCATCATGAAATTAAGCCAAACACTATACCATAAAACAACATCCATTCCACGAGGATCCTACATCACAACACAAATGATAGGGTTATTTACAAGAATATGTTCCATATGTCATGTACTAGTGCAACATCATCCATAAAAGAGCACATGCCATAGAAGATACATCCCATAGATACTAGCTGAAATGTATCATGACAATACATATGTTGGGTCACATAAAAATCTAGCATCAAGGAATTTAGACCATCCATACCTCCTATTGAAATGGTTTAAAAATCATATGTGGACACCCATGCAAAATGGGGGTAACATTGGGAAAGTGAAAGGGGGGATAAGGAGACTAGACCTTATAGAGTTTTTAACCAAACCATTAGACCTTGAATATAAACTTTAGTTAGTGATATTTAGTGGTCCCTAAACCCATAATTATTAGTGTTGATTAATTAACCTTTATGTTTTATTATCCTAAGATTGGGGATTAAAAGGAAAACATGTGTTCCTCATATAGGCCACATGGGGAGTTACAATCATGCAAATATAGTGTTTGGAAATGATACTATTAATCTCTCTAATTGTGCTTGTATGTATGAACTGTTGCGGGAAAATTATTGTACTTTCATGGAGGATTATGTCAGTTCCAAAGGATTTGTTGGCAATGATTATGGTGCCACTGTGAAAATAAATCTATCCTACATTTGAGAATCCATGAGTCCCAACATTGAGATTCCCTTGCTAGCATGTGCTAGAACATTGGAAGGGATTTGGAATAGCCTAGATACTTATGGATAATGGGATTCCATTCATGGTTTTGTGTAGGTTGAGGGGGAAGAGTTCTAATTGAATTGAGTTAGTTGTAGAGGGGATTTGTGGCACTAGCAAGTTTTACAGGTTATGGGATAAGCATGAGGACATGGATATAGACCTTGGGTAGTTCAACCTTATGGAATGATAGACTCGGCTTGAGGGTTTTTTACATAAAAAATTAAGTGTGACAGATATCCTTAGGCTAGGAGGAACATCCATTGTTTCCAGTCAATTGGAAGATTATCTCTCAGAAGGATAAATTATTTAAATTTGTCATTAATTTCCATTTTTATGTTTCTATTCTAAATACAGTTATCTTACAATGTATGTAAATATGTGTGCACATATTGAATTATCATAATTATGGATGAATTCATGATAGGAATGCATATGTATCTTGGGCTTGGAATCTCATTAATTAGGTTGTAGTTTTTCTTTCATTGTTAAAATTCTATAGCGAGGCAATGGATTTCGAATTTCATAATACAGAAAAAAACTCTATGTTAAAATTGAATACTGCGTAGTCAATAGGAAACTGAGTACATAAAACATATTCACACCATTCTAATTATAATATCATGTAATCAAATATTATTTACAATGTAAAAATGTATTGCATCCCATTTCTCATAACCTAAATACATTATAAATAATTTTAAATAATAATCATTACTAAAATTCATATAAGTACAAATACATGTAAAAATATTAAAGCACCCACCTCTAATTTGTTTCTCAATCATTTTCCCAATCGACACCTTATGCCAATTTTTTTGGTGTACTTGACGTTCCATATCCGAAGCACATCGATATCTACTTTGGGTATATAATCACTAATATACACCATGGACTGATGAACCACATAGCTATCAACCATTGACCCCTTAGGACATTATCTATCTAACGAATGTCTTCAATGTATTCAAATCCTTCTTTGCCAACCACATTGCTATTCTATGGACATGCCCACATATTTCAATCTCTTCAACCAGGTAAATGAGGTAGTTCTCTTATGCATTGAATAAGCTCAAAGATAAATGTGTTTTTGTTTCACACATTAGACGAGTAATAGTTCTCTTCTGATACCCTATATCTTCTTGATGTTTTTTCTTAGATGATGGACACCTACATGTAACACCGAAACACATTTAAATAACATGACACACACACACACACACACACACACACACACACACACACACACACACACACACACACACACACACACGTATATATATAAAGGATAATCATATGATGATATCGTTTTCAACTAAATACAAACCGTGACATTTGAATTATAATCTCAAACTTGCCTTATGTACTCACATAGTTTATATAAGATTTACATTATGTTGTTGCCGATGCTATCAAGAAGTGCTACTCTAGAACGAACTAAAACACATGATGATGAATTATATTTGTTTAATAAATGAAAAACACCAAATAAAAAAAGGATGATGTATATCATTTCGAACACAACTATTGTAAAATGACAGGCCTTCATAATGGTATGTCAATAATGCATTTTTGCCCCACCAAAATCACTTTTTTCATCAATATGTTTTAATGTTTCCAGCCAAACCAATGGGAAAGTTATTATTCCTTATATATTTTAGCACATTTCTCTCTTCCTATGTTAATAGCCATGGAATAATTGTCAATTTTCACAATTAGAAAACCGACTAAATGTCATTTCACATTGACTTCCTCAATGTAACATTTTCCATATGCATAATGTAGCTGTCCTCTCTCTATGCACTGTGTCAAACAAATGGGCCATTGAAAGGTGATGATAGTATGAGAGTTGATTGAACAAAACCAATTCATATCTCACCGAATCCTATTTCACCACCCTATTGATAACATAAAATGAATCACATTTATTAGTATAAAATAATTGCAAATATAACCACTGATAATTACATATGTAATTGTAAGTGAAAACAATTTCTTACCATGGAGTCTTGCATCATAAATGTTATTGCATTGTTGAAGTGGAATTTATCATGGCTTGGTTCCATTATCCTCCTTACCATTGGAAATATGTTTTTCAATTGTTTGGTAACTATGTGTTATAGGGAAGGAACATATATTCTCTCGTGCACCTCTTTTCTTAAATTATTTGAACATCGAAATATAGTTTTTGAACCACATATTGGAAGGTTACTCTTTGTTTGAATCACTAGAAGATATACAATACTGTTATTAGTCATACTTTAAAAAGTTTAATCAAAATTCAAATAATAACAATTGAGTTAACATTTGGGCACACTTAACATACAATAAAAATGTCGCAGCCCTAGTGCATTGTGACTCGTTTAGGTAAGTATTGCATGAAATTGGAATTTTCCTTTCTTTTATTAGTTTCGATATGGCATACATAGTGATCCCAATCTATAAATTTTGAAGTTCGTTGATAAGATGTGCAATATGCATTTACATATATCTAACTTGATATTTCCTTGCTTATATTGAAACAAATGTATTAAATACATTTTACATAGTACATCATATTATGTAAAAAACAACAAAAAAGAGGTAGTACATCGTAAATAGTCCGAATATAAATATCTGAAACCATCAATGAAAACATTGTATGCTCCTTCATTATCAAATTTAATGAGGATTCTTATTGTTTAAAACAAAAACTAGCCAAAACAAGTAAATATATCTCATTTTTGTAAATGGGTTAAAACCATCAATTGCTAAAAAAATGTTTCACATTATGAGGTTCATCATAAAAATGGGTCATTTTTCCTATGTTAGTAAATGTAGAACAACATACAACCATCCACTTAAAACCATCCTAACTCCTCATTTAAGCACGGTAATCCATGAATTATGCTATGTTTTTACACTTGAACAATCACTAAAAATTCAAAATGATGTGGAAATTATGAAAAACCTTCTAGGATGTATTCTCGACAAATGTGATATTTACTATTTTACATATGAGGCTTTGTTTAAAATATTATTTCCCTTCTCCATAATATATCATACAATCTATTTGAGATGCATCAATCGTTTGATATTCCATTCATATATCTTTCATAATGGCATGCTCTTATTGAAATGTGTGAAACAAAGCATCACAATTTATTAGGAGAACACCAACTTGCAATCTAAAACAAACACACACACACACTATATATATATATATATATATATATAATCCTTACAATGAATAAAAATGGTTATAAAATTAAATGTTTATAAACCAGCTCATACCTTTAAGATTTGTGTGAAAAATGTGTTTGAGATACAAACAACAATAAGGTAAAACAAAAGTTTTGTCTACAACCTTTCATATAAAGTTTTATTTGCTATTTTTTTTATATTTTTCTTTTTCCTTTTCAACCTAAGTACTATATTTTCATTTACATGTCCTATTTTTTTTCAATTTCATACTAATTCTATCTTTTCTCTATAAAAGAAAGTCACGTGTTCAATGCCTTCTTGAGAAGTAAGCCCTTTGCAATGTGTGCATATAATTCACTTGCATTATGACATGGATATAATTGAAACAATGTTAAGGCGTCAACATATCGATGCCTTAACATTAATAAAATGATGTTCGGAATGTGAAAATATCGACGTGAGATTAAAACATTTTGATAGAGACAATTGTAATGAAAAAGTAAAAGCAACAATCCCATCATGAAGATAAGATGTTTGTAACCATGTACATGAGTTTTTTTTGTAATCATGTACATGAGTTTTTTTTGGGAGTTACAACCAATTCCAAATCCAAAAATAATATATATATATATTTGTCAAAATTAACATTGTAATAAACATTGTTTTTCTTTTATCCAAGTGTAGTAGTGTTAATGAACTAGTCCTCCAAGCCCATAGAGTGGTTCTCCTATCTATCTCCACCTCACATCATGAAACCAAAGATTAGTCATAATCATATTATCTTGAAAACATCCCATCATCATGAATATAAAGAAACCACATACTTGCATGAGAACATCACATCATTATAAATATCAAGGAATCACATACTATCATGACAACATTACATTATGAATAATAAAAAAAGACATGCTAACTACCATATGTCACCATGACAATGTCAATCATCATGAATATCATGGAATTTGATGTTGAATATTGGATACCATCATAAATAACATAACATCAAGTTATGTTATAGTTAAGCTCTATTATAACATAACATTGTTTTTTGACCCCAAATGTAGTAGTGCTAATGAACTACTCCTCCAAACCCATAGAGTGGCTCTCCTATATTGCTCCACCTCACATCATGAAAACAAAGAATTAGTCATAATCATATCATTATCACAACATCGTGAATAACAAATAGCAACATGTTAATTACCACATATCATCATGAAAACAACACATCATCATGAATATGAAGAAATCACATACATGACATGAGAACATCACATCATCATAAATATCAAGGAACCACATACTATCATGACAACATTACATCATGAATATAAAAAAATGGCATGCTAACAAACACATGTCATCATGAGAACATCAATCATCATGAATATCAAATAATCAGAGGTTAAATATTGGATACCATCATAAATAACATAACATCAATTTATGTTATAGTTAATCTATGTTATAACATAACATAGCATCACCTCACGTCGTTTTCTGACCCCAAATGTAGTAGTGTTAATGAACTAGTCCTCCAAGCCCATAGAGTGTCTCTCCTGTCTAGCTCCACCTCACATCATGAAACCAAATAATTAGTCATAACCATATCATTATCAAAACATCGTGAATAAAAAAGAACCAGGTGCTAATTACCACATATCCTCATGAGAACATCACATCATCATGAATATGAAGAAACCACATACTTGGCATGAGAACATCACATCATCATTAATATCAAGGTACCGCATACTATTTTATAACATAACATAACATCACATCACATCATTTTTTGACCCCAAATGTAGTAGTGTTAATGAACTAGTCCTTTAAGCCCATAGAGTGGCTCTCCTATTGATCTTAATATTATAGGATCGTTTTAACCATGAATTTTTGTGTGAATGATTTTTAAACAATAAACTCTTTGGGGAATATTTTAAAAATGACAATTCGTTTAAAATAGAATGCAAAAATAATAGGAATGCAAATTAACACAAATGCAAACCAAAACTGAAGACTAGGAATTGATAACAAAGTTTGTCTTTAAAGGCCTATGTCTCCGGGTCCTAGCTTCCAGTGGGACCATTTTAATTAATTTATTCAAATGTTGCCATCTTACATCAATACAGAGAATTCAAATGGATTATGTTTGTTACTTACAGACTTTACCAATGCTAATTATCTTTTCCAAGGAACTCCCCTGAAACGTTGTATGAGAACTCGTCTCCAGTGATGGACATAACCACCTCATAATTGTGTTACAACTTCAACGCACTAGAAACAACCATAGTGATTGTATATTCGACCTTCTCACTGTCAACTTCAAACATTATTAGTTCAAACAATCTATCTGAACTATATTCCTCAACAAATTATTTTTTTGTCCTCTTCCTCGCTCCTCCCTTGTCCATCCATGTCCAATTTGCATGTTTAAATAAAAAAATGGATTGGTTTACGTATCTGTAGATGTCGCGTTCAATTGGGTATCAAATCTGATTCCATGACCAAATCATTCTACACGATCAATTCCAAGTTTGAAGGCAAAGGCTTAGTGCCAATCATGAATAAAAAACCCCAGAAATTATTTATTTTAGATTGAAAAACAAAATCCGCAGTCATAACTTCCATATGCATTCTTGGTCATTGATCTTGATATATGATTGGTTGTGGTGGACCATTGATTTACACTGTGTCAATACAACTTTGTTGATGTTAATTGTGTCAATGGTGGAAGTCAGAAGTTAAATAGTAAAAAATCCTTGTCGATGTTTATATCCCTACTCTGGAAATCAAAGTAGAAACTGTCAAACCAATTCCCGCAATGGACATCCCAAATCTCGATCCCTAACTGTTTTGATCTTGAGATCGGAATTTGGAGGTTTTCACGGGCATATCAACTCCTACACAATCCATCTTGACTCTCTATTCCCGACTGTACCAATTAGAAAGTTAGAAATAGACTTTGTTACCACCAACTCAGCTAACAACTATGCAATGGAACTGCCACGTGTCGAGAGATAATTGGTCCATATATTGAAAATTAAAAAAGTGATATCCTTCATGTCTAAATTTTGTTTTTGACAAAATAGGTATCATTTCAAATCTCTCAATGAACTCTATATAACCGTGTTCTTCCAATCAACATTTGAATATTTTCATTCTTGGTCTATTAAGAGATCCACCTAGATCTAACCTCCCCACTAGAAACTTTTAGACCTCCAAAAGTATAAAATTATTCAGTAAACATGTGAGGGTACAACTCCCTCACCTTTCTGGACTCCATCCATCATGCCTTGCTTAGATGCATTCCTCTAAAACCCACATGGAGATACTCCACATCTCTTCATGAAGTTCTTGCCTTCCTATCAATAATGATATCTTCCTATAGCTAATCAAGATACTCAGGTGCAAATTCATCAATAGAAGCAACATGAATATTCTCCTCTTGATCCATGATCATTCGAGGCTCATACAATTTCAAGGTTTCTACATTCACAACAGAATACATCCGCATATATGGAGGTAAATTAGCTGGAAAGCATTATTACCAACTTTATCCAATATTGTGAATGGTCCATACCTGAGTGGTATTAAATTTTTAACTTCACCTTGAAGTTGAACTTTTCTAATACGAATCCAAACTTGATCACCAAATTGGAAATGGTGATATACCCGATGTTGGTGATGCATCATTTTGTATTTTGATTGGTTTTTCACCAATTGTTCCTATACTACATAGTGTACCAATTGAATCTGCTGAATGAACTTCAAATCTCTATTTGCATCAACTTGCCCATCTTCCACATAATATTTTTTATATACAAAGTCTAAAGGATAATTTTGGTAAATACCCAAAGCATGTATCAAATGAGTGAGTATAAGACTAAATTGAATGGTTGTAGGTGTGTTTACATATTGCAAATACTCATCCCAAATATTAGGATGTTAGCACAATATCCTCGGAGTAGTTGTACCATTGTGTGGTTGATTACTTCAGTCTAACCATCATTTTGTGGACAAAAAGCAGTGCTCTTTTTCAACTTGGTTTCCATAATTTCCCACAAAGTTGACAAAAACTTCCCAATAAAGAAAGAATCTCGATTATATACAATGAAAGTGGGTAACCCAAAATGAACCCAAACAACCTAGAAGAAGAAGTGAGCATTCAACTCTGTTGTGACCTGCTTTTTACATGGAATTAAAATGCATATTTTATTGAACCTATCAACAACATCTTATAAGTAATCATTACCTTTCCTAGACATAAGCAACCCTCCCATAAAATCGATAGACACACTTGTTGAATATTGTGAATTTTGGAATATATTCTTCTTATATTATTGATGTGTCATTGTACTCCCTTTCGGGATATTATTATTGTAATAAATCATGTAAAGTACCTTGAAAGAATCATTGTAAACCCTTCCAGGTGGGTCGGCCCAGAATAATCTAGAAATAACATATTATATTGTACCAATGTGAAGTTGGCCCTGGAAGATTAACAAGTCATCCCCATAAGAAAAACTTACTTGGAAAACAAGTATAAATAGGGGAGTTGCTCCCCTCATTTGCATACATCACTCACTCAAGCACATTTTCTAAGGAGAGAAGAAGATAAAGTTCACTGGACAAGGAAGAGTAGCAACAATTTTGAAGACATCTTATTCTTGGGGTTTCCTATCTTATCCTATTCTCGAGATCTTTGTGTGGAAGATCCTTTAGCTCTTGGATTGTACTAGAAGACATTTTACTTACTAACAAATCTATACTGAAGAAGTTTGTTGGGTTTTATTCCCTTTAAGGGTTTCCCAGAGGATAAGTATTGTCTCTTTGGTTTTGTTATGATTTTATTTCTTTTAGTGATCCCGATGCATATGGTTATTGTGATTAAATGAAAATTGTTTGACTATCTAACATAACCGTTTCTAAAGTATAAAATTCTAACATGGTTATTAGAGTCATGCTGGAAGAATTCATTGCAACAGTTGTAGCAATTACAACATTGACAACTGTCGGATATTAGGGCTCCATGTTTCTAGTATTTCCATCCATAGATCAATATTGATGCTTGCATAATTGAACTTACCCTAAGAGGGCACATCTTTCGGTGGAGAAGGATTCCAGTTTTGACCTAAAAAATATATGTGTTAAGAACTAGGGATCCACACTTTAATAATTTATGTCCACTAATTGGGTTTGACCCAAGAATTATCCAACTCACCCTAGGAAGGCACATATTTATGTGTAGGAAGAACTCAGATCCAGGAATTTTCAATTTTGGCCCTATCACTACCGTTGGGAAAACTAGGGCGTCATATTTTTGGAAGTCTTGTCCACAAATCCAAAAGAAGAGGACCATTTCTCAACTCACCTTGAGAAGGCACATCTCTCTCTCCAGACATATTTTGAAGATTCCAAAGTTGAAAATTAGGGTTTCCCCTACAAACCCTAGATTCAACCAGAAGCATATTTCAGAAGGCATTGAAGCAAGCACTTGGTTGGAACACTCTTATTGGTAAGCACTATTATATTTATTTCCAATTGAGGTTCTCTTTTTATCAATATGACAAACAATACCAAGATTTATGACAAGATTGAAGGAGATTAGAACTTTTGAGCGTGGAAGTATAGGGTGCTTCTCATATTAGAAGAACATGACTTAGAAAACTATGTCAAAGAAGAATTTACAAAGCTACAGGGATATGAAGACAAATCTATACGCAAGAAGAATATGGTCAATTCCAAGATGATCATTGTTGAATCCATCAAGTATCACTTGATCCCACATGTTTCCTCCTTGAAAAATCCCAAGGAAATATTTTACACATTGACCAACTTGTATGAAGGAAAGAACATTAATAGGAATATGACCTTGAGAACGCAACTCAAGGGTGTGAATATACAAAACTCATAAAGTATACAATCCTATTTCACAATTGTCTCCTAGATCAAAGAACAACTAGAAGCTATTGGAAATAAGGTTGAAGATGCAGAGTTGGTGATGAATACATTGAATGGTTTGCCAAAATCATGGGAATTAGTTCGAAAAGGAAGCTCACCAAAATCAACAGATTATGGGAGGATTGTACACAAGAGGAAGCTATAATTGAAGCAAGATAAGAGAAGATTGGTGAATATAACAATCAATCCCGAAAAACTCATGCAAAGAAGGAAAAGAGCAAGAAAGAATAACACTCACACAATAATCCTAGACGATTCCAAAATAATCATAGACTTTTGAAGGACTACTCAAACTACAAATGTTACACTTGTGATGAGAAGTGACATCTTGCAAGAAATTTCCCCAAAGTAAAAGGTCATACAAAGAAATAAAAGAAGAAGAGGTATCATGCTCATGTTGCAGAAGATGATGAACCAATTAAGAAGAAATATAGGGAATATTCCTCCAATGATGAAGAATATGACTTGATTTCAGTACTCACAGAAGAGGACTCACCTCACAAGGTGAGACTTGAATATGATTACCAATATCCCATAAAATAGTAGGAAAAGACTCCTATAAGACTGAATTCTAGAAAACCTATGAAGATGAAAGATGTATTGTAGAAGAACATCCTCTTCATATCAGAATTAGTAGAAGTTGGATATAGATTTTATTTTTTTGATGTCTAAGCTCTTATGTGACCAAAAGTAAAGACTATTGAAGATGAAATTGTAATTAATGAATATACAATCAAAATAAAATATCATATAAGAACTTGTTCAAGTGTTGGCCACTTTTCCTAACTTGGGTGACCCAGGTTCTACGCAGCCCGTCAACCCAACAAACACCTGAGATACCAGCTCGACAGGGCAAGCCCCGTCGGCAACTCCCACAGAGCAGGTGCAGTCTCACCCGAGATATCTCTTCGATGGGTAACCGTCGGAACCATGTTTCTGTGATTGTTGAGGGATTATAGTCCCTTGGAGCGCGGGCAAGGAGATCGACCAGGTCGCGAGGATGGAGTCATTTTCGTCGAACTGTAGCGCACACTACGCATATATTTTATTAAGTACTAACGACGCGACACAGAATCGGCCTTATTATTTTAACATAATGCAATATAAAAGCAACTAACAGATAGGCGCACCGTACAGACACGCAACAACGATTGCACTGTAAACATAGACTAATACTCACAAGCAACACATAATAACCTATTCATGTATTCAGACTTCTATTGACAGTACAACATTCGTTCAACCATGACAAGACTTGCGTCGTAAACATAACCATAAACATAAACATAAACAACCATACACATTCAATCATCAACACACAGGAAAGTTCACTTGGAAACCCATCTGGGAAAAACCACAAGGCGCTCTTCATCTGACATGAGAAATATATGGTGCCTTCAGCCTGAATTTGACTGCAGACTGTCCTAGATCTAGATTTCTGCTTAGACTCTCTTTTTCTCTCATGCTCTCTGCCTTTTTTCTCCTAATCTACTGCTACCATCTACTGATCCTCACATGTCCTGGATCGACCTTTCTAGCATATGTACCTCTCTAGCAGAGCTTCCCTTCTACTGTACTAGCTACAACTTGAGTAAGGAGGTCCCTAAATAGGTCGGTACGTAGGTGGCCCCCCTAAGGTAATAAGGCAGGTAGGTGGTACTACAACTGCATCCTGTATACTTCTGACTACTCTACCACTCATATCTCATAGCTTCCCTCTACTCTCTCTGAGATCTCCCCTCTACTAACTATTCAAAAGCAACTGAAAGTAAACCAGAACCAACCATTCCCAGAAAACCAACTAAAAAGGAACCTTCTAACTATTGAATCCCTCCTATTTATACTATTTTACATGACCACGTAGAGTCGAATGCATACAGGCAGTCTGTTAAATATCACCATTAGCTGCCCCTCAGGCTACATCTGTGGTGATCACAACTTGACACAAGGCACTAATGACCTTACTTACATCATGCATTCACTTGTGTGGCATCCGTTGAATTAAGCTGACTTCAACAACCATGATCGTCCTATTGCTTTCAGCCATTATTCTACACTTGTGATACTGTTTTACCTTGCATCATCTTCCTTCCGTGCAATTTCCCTTTTCCACGTAGGTGACATCTCTTGTGCC
This sequence comes from Pseudotsuga menziesii, assembly GCA_001517045.1. Classification (NCBI taxonomy): domain Eukaryota; kingdom Viridiplantae; phylum Streptophyta; class Pinopsida; order Pinales; family Pinaceae; genus Pseudotsuga; species Pseudotsuga menziesii. Next base: position 368,210 of record LPNX010223461.1, on the reverse strand, counting down.
TATTCCTTCTTCTGCGCAACTTTCTTCTTCTGTGCAATTTTTTTTGTCTGTGCATCTTCCTTCTATTCCTGCCATGTGCTTCCTTTTCCTTGTTTGCACTTGCGCGGTGGACTGAATATTGCACGTTTCTTCGATTGTGAGTATTTCCTGCGTGCTTTCCCTAGGCCCAACATCAAGCATGGCGATGTACACTTGGAAAGAATGCCAAGGGGTCTTTTCCAAAATATAAAAATAGGTCCAAGAGGATCTAGTGCATCCAGAGGCCATAAGGAGCAAGGTTGAATTATTTACAAGTTACAAAATTTTAGAACTTAATCAAGCTTGTAAGGAAGCAGAGATCAAGACGAACCCAACCAACCAAACACATATATTTGAATTGTCATTTCCTATATAATTGTTTAAATGATATTGTTAATTTATGTACATATTTATGTTTCTAGAATCAAGAAATGTATTATGCATGTTAGAGTGAATGCATTGAAGAACAATATACTGCTAATACACATGTGATGGGTAAGTATCCTATGGTACTACTCAACATTCTATGAGGCATTATTACTTTTCTATAATGAAACCTCTTTGTTGATATGTTGGGAGTAGAGCACACTCTTAATTATTTTCTATTAGATATGGAAGGAATCTAGAAAGTTGCCATATGTATATGGGATACTAATGAATGTTGTGTTGAAGCATCAGATAAAATGGTCGCATAACTGTGTGATTTATGCATTGTCATTAAAATGTCAACATGTTTTGGTAATTATGAAATGTTATTAATCAAATGATTGAATTTGACTTGTAGAAAAAATCGTGTGCTATCACCTACAAGAGAAGAATGATGAGACTTGTTCAGAAGAACAAGTGATGACAACTGTTCATCTATGACATTCAAGAATATTTACAAAATCAAACATACTATAGAGGTACGGGGTAATATTTGTGTCCCGTGAATTCTCCTTGAAAGAAGGAATTGACTATGAGGATACATTTACACATGTAGTGAGATATACTTTGATTAGATATACATTTGCAATCATTGTAGTGATGAAGTGAAAGGTACACCAGATGGGCGCGAGGACATATTTCCTAAATGGTGTAGTAGAAGAGGACATGTATGTGGAGAATCCCTTGGGATTTGAGACAACTGGAAGGCAAACACATGTGTGCAATATTTAAAGAAAGGAAGTTTATATATTGAAGCAGGAAATCAGTACATGGTATGGAAAGATTGATAGTTTTTCGATGAGCTTTGGATTTACCAAGAGTAAAGAAGATTCTAACCTTTACTACAAGGTTGAGAATGGGAAACCAATTATACTACTATTGTATGTATATGACATGTTTCTAACAGGATATGAGAATATAATTACATAAACCAAGAATTAGCTTGCTGTAGAGTTCGAGATGGTGGATCTTGGTATCCAGTGACCCTGAGAACTAGAAGTTGATCTCAGTAGACGCACTTGGTGTGAGATGAAATAGATGGATACATAGAATATCAAAAGAAAAAAAAGATACCGGTCACTCCAATATAGGATGTCCAAATACAAAGGGATCATGGTGATCAGTATCAAAGGGAGCACATAAGCTCCAATTCAAAGGGAGTGACTATAGCACAAAGTGCAAAGAGAGATTGAGAGACATTATCACTTAGCCTATATCTATGCAAAAAGGTTGTTTGCCTCATTATATCATATATGTGCTCATAGTGATAATGGATGTTTTCCCTCATTAAGAGGGAGTAGGTATTAGAGTTCGAGAATCTTGGCATGATTATTGGGATTATATGTGTAGTAGAGTCTAAATGAGATTTTCCTGAGTCAAGGAAAATATGTTGTGGAGATCCTAAAGAAATTTGGGATTATTAACTGTAAGGATATGGATACACCAATGGCATCGAACTTGAAGTTTTTGTGTGATACTACTTCAGAGGAATTCGATGCCATAGTATACATACAGGTGATTGGTTTGTTGATGTACTTAAAAAACGCGAGGCCAGATATATGCTCTATGGTGAACACATTGAGTCAGTACATGGTAGAGTCGAGACATGTTCACCTGAGTGCAGCAAAGCATTTGTTGAGGTACCTGATTGATTATGATTGATTATGGGATCACATATGTGACAGATCATAGGATTATCCTGCAAGGCTATGTTGACTCATATTGGGCTTGTGGTGTCACAGATAGGAAGAGCACTCCAGGATGTTGCTTCAATTTGGGGTATGTCATGATTTCCTAGTTTAGCAGGAAGTACAGGAATGTGGCACTAAGTACAAGAGAAGCAGAGTACATTGCATATTGTGTTTGTATTTATAATCCTCCCTTGTCCAAATGTTCTATTAGATTATATTTTCCTAACTTAGGAGTCATTTAGTTATTATTGGGTCCACTAGTACCATTGGGTCCACTTGGGCTAATGGGGCCACATGTACCAGTCACTAGAGTGTGGAGAACACAAATAGAGGTTAAATGCAACTAAATGCACCTTTATGCATTAGTTTATGCACCTCCTAGACCAATCCATACAATTTAGGAGCCACTGGGAGTGTCGACACCAACCTCCTTCAGTTTTTTGTAGTTGGTGACTAGTCAAGCTTAGTTATGCTTAAGTTACATTCAGTTAGATTTCCTCCAGTTAAGTTAGCACCAGTATTGCATGGCTACATGTGGGAAGGTGCCTATTCTCACCTACTTCTCACCAACCAAATCAGTTAGACTAGTTTAACTGATTATAACTGATTTTGATAGCTGGAGTTATCCTAGTGAACTTCGATAGTGATTTAGACACTTCTAGTTAGCCATGCATTCAGATTGAGTTGGTGATTCAAATCCTATCCACGTGATTTTAATTGTCCCTTATGTAACATTGTTGTATACTACTAGGATTAATGAAGTTTATACTGTAATTATACTAAGCAATATGTAGTAGGGTTTTCACCCTTGCTACGTGCAAAAGCACCTCCCTTCCGTCAATGAGACACTGAGGGTAGAGTTCATGGAAGAAAGCTACAACAAACGATAATATTAGTAAAACAAAATTAATAAACAAATACAACTACACTAAATAAAAGCAAAAATATGAAAATTATACCCTCTTTTTCTGAGAATGGGCCACCATGTCCAATCTTGGAAATGGACCGCCTCTCCACAGACTGGTTGGTACGCAGGATGCCTCAACGTACTACATGGTAGATGGTGGGGCTATGGAATGATTGGAAAAAGTGGTGTGAATACTTTGAGAATCATGGTTTCTCACCATAATCATAGAATAAAATAATGAAAAAGGGATAAGAATCTTGTTGATGGAGACCTCCACACTATTTTAATAATAAGCTTTTAGGTTGTTTTTCTTCTTCTCTCTTTTAGGGTTTTGGAACCCTAGTTAGGGTTTTTAAGCTTTGTTTAGGTTTTTAGGCCCTGTTTTGGGTTTTTAAGCCCTTTTTTTTGTATTTTTATCCCTTTTGTGAGCTATTTTGGCCTTTTTGTGGGTTTTTTGGCCTTTTTTGAGAGAGAATGAAGGTAACCCATAGTTGTGAAGGTCACAGGTAAGGGAAAAATGGTAGGAAAATGATGTATGTATGTGGTTTTGACCATATAGATCTAGGTGAACAATTTTTTGCGTTAACAGATTGCCCCTTGATGTGTGAGGGTAGGAGCTCATCGTATGTTCGATAGACATCACAGACTAGAGAGACTGGAGAGACTTGTGAAGAAGCGATGCTTCCTCGATCCAACCACGGTGACTTTTTTTATTGTTATTAATATTGGTTCCCAACAATGGGTGAGATACAAAGAATGTGTGACTTGTATATGGACAAGGCATAGATACCCATGCTCGTAACAATGTCAAAAGAATAAATAATCAGATCGAGGTTTAAAAATATGGGAGCTGATTAATACATATACAACTAATGTTACATAATGGTGGTCTCAATGAGGGGATGAATACACTGCTGATTTTAAGAACTGATACATAGGAAAAATGACATTCTTTTGGAATGCAATATCTTCACAATTGATGCTCTGCTAAATCTGGAAGTGTACATAGCTGGAGGGATTCCATGATGGGGAGTCAGAATCTTTGTGGTATAATATGCTGCATCAATACGGGATCTGCATGGAAGCACTGTTTCCAATGCAACCCGAAAATCACAAGGGACATGAAGGCTATATGGGTCCCATAATAGACTCACCAATGTGCTAGAGTCAGGTGACAATCAAGGTCTTCAATCAAATAATGCATAGACCAATACCATGTGCGAATCTCAATGGTGCGATGATGTAGCTGAAGTCGAGCACATGAGACACAACCATCCCGAGAGGCACTAATGAATCCTCTCGAGTCATACAAGGAACACATCAATATGGTGAATGCAACCAGGACACATGGAGCTCTGGGTCTATCCTTTGGAATAGATGTGTTGATGTTGACAGAGGGAGACCTGCAACTAATTAAGGCAATAATGTTTCCTTGATGAGAAGCACGAGGGGGATAATTAAAGATGTGGGACAATCTAGGGACTGACACACTGAATGGGGGAACATGGGACTAAAACTTCCTTTGTTCAGAGTATGATGACAGGGATAACCTGGCAACAAATGAAACCGACTCATGGGATCAAGATCATAGCTATAATACTAGGAATGTAACCGCAGATGGGAAATACTGAGGGAGGTAACTGGACTAGTGATATCAAGGGGATCCAAGGAAATATCATCGTAGAATACTCTGAGCAAAGGTGACCAATAATGGTGAAGCTTCCAAACTGTATGTATGAAGTGGCACCGAAAGGCACCATTATAACACGACCTCGTGGATTTTTAGCAAGCCCAAGAAAATATATGATCGATGGTGTTTTCATTTTTTGAGAGTTTGAAAAAAAGAAGAAGACTCCAATGTGGTCTATTTTTCGTATGTAGCCTCCTGAGTCTTAAAAAAGGATAAAAGTATGCACAGGAGAGCTCTCCCAACCTTTGGGGAAGGAAGACTTCTTTACCATTTGTAGTCCAATTAGGTCGAAAAAGGTTAAACTTATACTAACTAGACAATCATTCAAATACTTTTACGACCATGAATGAAACCAAGTTTGCTCGGCAATCTTTTCTTAATGAGAAGGCTGGAAAAGAGCTTAAAGAAAACCCATGATGATATTTTTCATACAGTTCAGTCCCAATGCTTGAGAAAGCATAAAAGGATGCAAAGGGAAACATTCCTGGACCGAGTTTGCCAAGGTGGTCCTTTTCTTATGAGATTATATACAGTCCAAAAAAGGAGGTAAACGAGGCTATATATACACCCTTTCAAATACTTTAACGACCATGAAAGGAAGAAAGCATGCTCGACAATATTTCCATTCTTTTAAGAGTCAGAAAATAGCTTAACAGAAACTTCATTGTGAATATTCACTTGGTGGAACGCAAATCGAGGTAGCTTTCAGGAATTGGCCCAAAAAATCATAGTGAAAGCGTGAGACAAGGGTCTTGTTAAAAGATGGAGGACAAAAAACCGAACCCGGTGGTGTGAATGGTGTCCCAAATGGACTCCGGTTGACCTTATGGAGTACGAAAGAAAAATAGACTCAATGGAGGCCAATAAACAAGAGGGGACCAGATGCCATGTGTCATTGTTACAGTTTAGTGTTGAGTTGGAGTGGAGGACCCCAGAGCTCTTTTGCTGATTTCTCTCATTTCGATTGGTGATTTTCATATTCGTGACTTGCGGGTAGGAGTACTCATCAAAACTATCCTTTTCACTAGTTTATATTTGATTTTATCTCATCCAGGTGCCCCTGCTGAACTGAAAGGGTTTGTTAGGGTTGGGTCGCACTTTTTGAGGGAAAAGTTGTGACCTGGGTCGCGCATTTTAGCCAAACAGTAGCGACCTAGTCGCACTTTTCGAAGGGATAGGCATGAGTTGGGTCGCATTTGTTTGGCAAAAAGGCACGACTAGGTCGCACTTGTTCAACGATAAGGAGCGACTTGAATCGCTCAGTTTGGATGAATAGGTGCGACTTTAGCCCTAGATGAGGTTTCATGTGTGAGACTGATTTTGACAGGGATTTGTTTGTCATGCAGGATGCTGTGACCAATGTGGAGGGAGAGAGATATTGGGACCTTGCGAGGGTAGGCCATGAGAAACACTGGAGTGTAGGATACGTTCACCCAGAGTGGTTTGTTGAAGTTTTGTAAGGTTCCACCTCTATGAACCATGAGACTGTTATTAGAGACAGTGCTGAGTTTTGGGATACAAACATAGAGTGCTTTATTATCCAGGGGGAGCATCATGAGATCACACTTCATGGTGTGTACTTTTTGATTGGGCTCCTAATGCTGGGAGTGATCGACGACACTACACCAAGGCTCACTCATGGGGTGACATTGGATGATCTTTGTGAGAGGAACTGTTATTCCTATGCTATTGTGCATGGGTCGTACATCTTGGTGTGCGACATTGAGAGTCTCTCGACTCGAGCAGTTATAGTGATGGTGCTGTGGATCTTGAGGTCATCTAGGACACACAAGATCTTCGAGGGGAAGCTCCATATTGTGGAGCATGTGATGGCGAGCACCTACTATGGATGGGCCCAAATGTATTTGACCGTGGTTCGGTGTTCTCTGAAACACACCAAGACTGCGAGAGGGGATTTTTGTTTCCCCTCTTTTTTGTGCTCTTTCTTTTTCGAGAGACTGCCGACCCTTCAACCACACTTGGCAGTGCGGGATGGCAGGCCTCAGGAGCCTTGTATACGGAGATGGAGCGAGATGATGGTCGAAGAGGGAGGCAGATTCGTGGACCAATTCTTTACTTGGGATTTGTTAGCGCAGTGGAGGAAGCTGCCAGTACTCGTCGAGGACTATCCGTACATCGGGATGGATTATAGGGGTGATCCAGAGATGCCTCGAACTCAATGATAGGCCTGGGGACCAGATGGTATGTATACATGATGTTTTATGTGTTTAAATTCATATATATCTCACTATATTAGTGGTAGCCAGTTTATGTTTACGACAGGTGCTGATGATGTACCATGTGTATGTGCAGATGTTGGACCAGAGTCACCCACAGGTTACGAGCGATGGAGGGGATAGATCCCCCCACTTAGGGGTGACAGAGTGTCTTGACATCTCTTCGCCATGACATAGAGTGTATTCTAGATGGATTTACTGATGACGACTGACAACACTTAGATGATTATCTGATCACTTCCTGTTACCGTGCACCTCGCGAGTGGATCCACTTGACGAAGAGGATTGCAGTTGTGGCTGAGTATGTTCGAGCGGTGGCCTAGGGGGACTCGCTGATGGAGTATGAGGAGGAATCTAGTGATGAGGAGGACATCGAGGAGGATGCAAAGTTGGAGGACCATGAGGAGGATTCTGACTTTGATTAGGAGCTAGTGGTGCTGCCCCTAGTGCGGTGGTGCACTAGGATTTTTGTATTAATATGTATGCTCAGCAGAGAAAGCTTGTGGAGATTCTCATTTTGTACTGAACACTTATGACCTAATATATATATATATGTATTTATGCATGTGGATGCATGTTTTTATGGTTTTTATATGAGTCTTTTTATGATGAAAATTCCTAGATGATGTATATGACACATGTATGCATGATTATATGATGATGCATGATGCAGTTTTTATTTCCTATATGCGATGATGAATACGCCACTCTAGAATGTCATTAGCCATTAGGTCGCTACACTATTGAGGTTTCTGGGAACATGTGTGAATGTAATGGATTCAAAATTTCCAGCCAACTATTTAATGCACAGGAACTTTCTAAAGAGATAAGGATCGTGTACTTGGTAGCAGTTATTCAACTGGGATACAAGTAGCTGGGAGTCTAAGAAGACATCAAGGTGATGAAATCCGAACTAGAGGGTGGTGGGCAGGAGATCAATGACACCATCGTACTCAACCTGGTTGTTGGTAGAAATTCCAACACACATTCTGTCGATATGGATCACAAATCATGTGACAGAGAATAAATAACCCACGCAACCGAGGCGAGATTAGGAGACCATCTACTTGCTTCGTCAACAAATCCAATGTAGCGAAACGAGGTAGGATCCATCTGGAGCAGTTAAGGAAACAAATTGTAAGACTCATGCTAAGAACGGTATAAAAAAAAAGAAATATTATACTACAGGTGAGTCATGGTAGTGACCTCAGGCGTAGAACCTCTTGAGGTAGATCTCGTTGTGGGGATTCTTCAAGAGGTCCTATGCCTGAGGTCACTACCATGAGTCACTTGTAGTATAATATTTGTTTTTTTTGTTTTACATCGTTCTTAACATGAGTCTTACTATTTGTTTCCTTGACTGCTCCAGATGGATCCTACCTCGTGTCACTACATTGGATTTTTTGACGGAGCAAGTAGATGGTCTCCTAATCTCGCCTCGACTGTGTGGGTTATTTATTCCCCATCACATGAGTTGATCCATATCGATGGAATGTGTGTTGGAATTTATACCAACAACTTGGTGAGTACGATGGTGTCGTTGGTCTCTTGGCTGCCACCCTCTAGTTGGGAGTTCGTCACCTTGATGTCTTCTTAGAATCCCAACTGCTTGTCTCCCAGTTGAATAACTGCTACTAGGTATGCGATCCTTATCTCTTTAGAAAGTTCCTGTGCACTAAACAGTTGGTTAGAAATTTTGAATCCATTACATTCACATATGTTCCTAGAAACTTGAATAGTGTAGTAGACCAAAACTGCAGTGAGGTTTTCACCCCTGCTACATGCAAAAGCATCTCCCTTCCATCAATGAGACAGTAGGGTAGAGTTCGTGGAAGAAAGATACAACAAAAGATAATATTAGTAAAATAAAATTAATAAACAAATACGGCTACACTAAATAAAAGCAAAAATATGAAAATTATACCTTTTAAAAAAAAAACTGAAAATGGGTCACTGTGCCCGATCTTAGAAATGGAACGCCTCTCCACAGATTGGTTGGTATGGAGGATGACTCAATGTACTAGATCGGATATGGTGGGGCTATGGAATGATTGGAAAAAATGGTGTGAATACTTTGAGAACGATGGTTTCTCACCGTACTCACAGAATACAATAATGAAAAAGGGATAAGAATCTTGTTGATGGAGACCTCCACACTATTTTTATAATAAGTTTTTAGGTTTTTTGTCTTCTTCTCTCGTTTAGGGTTTTAAGCCCTATTTAGGGTTTTAGGCCTTTTTTAGGTTTTAAATCCCTTTTTGTATTTTTAGCCCTTTTGTGAGCTTTTTTGGCCTTTTTGTGGGATTTTTGGTCTTTATTGAGAGAGAATGAAGGTAACCCATAGTTGTGAAGGTCATAGGTAAGGGAAAAATGGTAGGAAAATGATGTATGTATTTGGTTTTGACCATGTAGAGCTAGGTGAGCAATTTTTTGCGTTAACACAATACTTATATGTTTTCGGTGAAATTTTTCTTGTTCAGTGGGTATTATTCATTCCTTTACACTGCATAATAATTCAATCTAATTGCACTCATTTCCTAAAGATCAATGACACAATAATTCAAACATGGTGTCAGAGCCTCCTCAGGAAAGATTCAAGTCTATCTAATCTCTGTTGTACACCAGAAGCAGTTGGGTTTTCACATAAGTCCTACAAAGTGTGCATTGTTAACTCTGGATTCGTTCATAGGAATCTATGTGGGCGTGACAGACCATGAGAAAGTGTACATGTTGATATGGAAGGATTTATTATGACATAGTGTGATTTATTTTGTGTTTGCAATGTTTTCTTACAGGTTCTACGTAGCTCGATTGAAGAAATTGACTGATCATATGGAGAATTGATGGATTCTCAATCTTTCTCACCCCAGATCCTAACACCCTTCAACTATGTTGATTGGACGACAACTATGTAGGTATCCTTGTGCAAGCTGGACCTTTTTCAAGATGACAGTGGGCAAAGAGACAGAACCCCATCATCTTGCTGAGAAAATCAAGTTTATGAACCGGTTGGATGAAGCTTTTTCCTTCCTTTGTTCTCACATCTCCAGGGATCTCCTCTTTCATCTTGAGGGATTGAGGACTCCCAAAGAATCTTGGGAGAATCTCAAAATATTGTTTGGAAAGAAAGATGAGTTTTGGGGACACATCTTGGAGAACGAGCTGATAACCTTATAGCCCAACAGTTTCTAGACTATCCAACAATTTTTTACTAAATTCAAGTCTCTTGCACTACAATGTAAGAAGTGTGGAATAGAGAGAAAGGATGAGCATATTGTACTCTCAGTGCTCAACAAACTTAGTCCTAAGTATTCTATATTCGTCTCTACCTTTCATTCTGGAATATCTTCCATCCCGAATTGGAATATTCCTTCACTTGATGGCTTTGTCGAGTCTTTAATACAAGAGCAAGAAAATTTGGTCCAAATGGGAGTCCTCCAAACTTCCAAGAACCAAGCTCTTCTGATTCTAAACTCTACCAATGCACAAGATAAAGGGAGGCACAAGGGGAAGGAGACTAAATCATTTGATTCAAAACCAAAATAGAGTCAGAAGTCTTCTAAAGGAGCTTCAAGATCCAAGAGAAAGAAAACGTTTGAAAAGACAAAGTGTCCTTATTGTATGAGGGGTTTTCATCCTGAAAGCCATTGCATCAAGAAGTAGATTGAACGGCTGTCTTCCCTGCTTGAACATAAAAACATTGATCTTCCACATGGAGAAAAAAAGTCTGATGTTGGACCACAGACAGAAGATCATGAGAAGTTCCATTCCTTGAAGGATGGACTTACTCAGTGGACAACTTATTTGAATGATTCTAGAGCATCCAACCACATGGTTTCCTCCAAGGAATATTTCTCCACCCTCAAATTATCAGGAGGACCTAGAATTCACATGGGATATGACTCCCAAATCCCAGCTGTTGGGAGAGGTTCAGTTAAAATTCAACATGGTGACTTCAAGAATGTTCTCTATGTGCCCTCTCTTGCAACAAATTTGTTTTCTGTTTATCAGATGACACATATAGGCTCTCCCAAGAGATTTACATTCAACTTTGACTCAATTGAAATTATAGAAAAATCTATTGGAAAGCTCATAACCAAAGGTATTGATAATCATGCCACTAAGGCTTATGAGTTCTCACATTTTTTTCCTATCTCACCTCCTACAACTCTATTGACTCATACTAACAAATCCTGCAAGATATGGCATGAGAGATTTGGGCATATTAATTTCAAATATCTCTAGAAACTCCACAATGATAAAATGGTTGAAGGTTAGCCTCTCATCCAAACTTCCGATGGAGTATGTCTTGGTTGCTTGGTAGGTAAGCATCCAAAGAAGAGGTATGGAGTTGGGAAGGATCATAGGGCTGCCTCTATACTTGATTTGATACATAGTGACATGGAAGGACCAATGCCCACAACATCAATTAATGGTTGTAGGTATTTCCCTACTTTTATTGATGATTGTTTTAGGTTCTGCTGGATATATTTCATGAAACAAAAATCAGAAGTTTTTGGAATTTTTAACGTTTTTAAAGCTATGGTTGAGAATAGTTTCAGGAAAAAGATCAAGTCCATAAGATCTAATAAAGGAGGTAAATACATTAGAAGAAAGTTCCAGCACTATTGTGAATCAAAGGGGATTCAAATGGAACATTCATTTCCATACACACCACAACAGAATGGTGTGGCTGAGAGGAAAAAGATATCAATGAAGGAGATGGCAACATGTCTCCTACATGCCAAGAATATTCCTCCTTCTCTTTGGGTAGAAGCTATAAACTGTGCTTCATACACACATAATAGAGTGCCTCATAAATCAGTGGTTGGGTCCACTCCATTCGAAGCACTGCATGAGACTAAGTCCAATGTATCTCACTTTAGAGTTTTTGGTTCCAAAGCTTGGGACAAAATACCCATTGATAAGATAAAGGCCTTCCAAGCCCAAAGTACATTAGAGGAAATTTGGGGTCTAAAATGGGCCTCCTAAGGAAAATAATAAAAAAAAGCCACATCACGCTACAAATATGCCTATGTCAGATTAAATCTAATGAAAATCTAATGAAAGTCAGCCTAAATCGTCTCATTAATGGTAGTTGACAACTATATTGAGTTAATGTAGAGTTAAGAGATATTGATTAAAAATATTAATGAAATATTTAGAATCTTGTGCACACATAATAAATGATAGGAAACTTTTGAATTGTATATATATATATATATATATATATATAAATGAATAGACCACTACTTTTTATATATTTAATAAATCTAAAACTCAAATATATTCATTTATAATGAAAAATATATTTATGATAGTATTAAAAAAATAAAAAAATCACAATTATTTTTTAACATAAATTTTATATTAATTCATATAAAAAATATTACATCAAATAAAATAAAAAACAATAAATTATGAAAAATAATTTGTGGTTTAATGGGTAGGTAGGTAAGAGAGAAAAAAAGTAAAATAAAATTTTATTATAATTTTAGTAACATTAAAAATAATTTTTATTTTTTATTTTGTAAGTATTGAAATGTTTTATTTATTTTTGGATATAATAATTAAATATATTTATTTTTTAAATATTATTTAATAATATTAAAAATACTAAATATCTTTTATTTAGTATTTCAAGATTAGTCTATTTAAAATTAAATATTATTTAGTTTTCTTTTTAAAAAATTGATTAATAAATGTTTTTAGTATTTCAAAATGCTTCCACTACAATTTTAATTAGTGCGAAGGTTATGTTTTAGAGGAGTTGGAAGTAGTGATCAAATAAAATATTCTATATTTATTAGTTAAAGTTTATTTATCTTATTTCGAGGTGATCTTTTCAAGAACTTAACCAAGGTGAGGTTGATATGGAGTTAGCTATTGCCAAATAAAAATATGACACATAAGCATTATGTGTCCAACTCAACCATAATGGTTGACCAAAGATATTGAAAATCTATTGGTTTAAAAATTCAACTCAATCCAGCTCATCCATGGCACAGTTTTTTATAAGGCCCATTTTAGACCCAAAGATCAAGTCCATAAGATCTGAAAAAGGAGGTAAATACATTAAAAGAAAGTTCCAGCACTATTGTGAATCAGAGGGGATTCAAATGGAACATTCAGCTCCATACACACCACAACAGAATGGTGTGGCTGAGAGGACAAAGATATCAATGAAGGAGATGGCAACATGTCTCCTACATGCCAAGAATATTCCTCCTTCTCTTTGGGTAGAAGCTATAAACTATGCTTCATACATACATAATAGATTGCCTCATAAATCAGTGGTTGGGTCCACTCCATTCAAAGCACTACATGGGACTAATCCCAATGTATCTCACTTTAGAGTTTTTGGTTCCAAAGCTTGGGACAAAATACCCATTGATAAGAGAAAGGCCTTCCAAGCCCAAAGTAGTGAATGCATCCTGTTGGGATATGTAGAGGATGAAAAAGCATACAAGTTGATGGAGGTTGCAACTAGGAAATGCTTCATTGAGTGCAATGTTTAGTTTGAATAAGATCAATTGTTTGATCCACCACCATATGAAGCACAAGAAGGTATAACCACTCTTCCACTACCTTTTGATGATGATGATTTGTTACATGTTTCAGATTCAAATGAAGAGAGATCAACATAATCTTGGTATTGAGTCTGAACCTCATGAGATTCTAGATCCAGATCTATAATCCATTCCAAACTAAAGGCCTAAGCCTATATGGGCACAAAATCTCATTGCTACAGCTGGGGATGGTGTTGGGAATCCAGAAGACTGAAGGAGAATAAGGTCCCAGTAACAGAATGAGCATGTTTCTCTCTCTCTCTCTCATAGATTCACTCCCTATAGAGTGGTGCAACAAGGTCCAGGAAAGTGCTACATGATGATAGTGAATGATCAACTATTTGGCCCACAGAAGAAGAAAATTGATCATTCTCTACCTCTTCCATGTACTTAAGAAACACATAAAATATCCATCAGAATAAAAGGACATTCATAGGTTCACATGCACAGTCTCAGGATGCTTCTACACAAAAGAACCAAGATACTGCATTTGCTGCTGCATAGTGCTTGTAACACCTCGGTTTTGACCCCGTTTGCATTTAAATAAATGATGTAAATAATCATGGTGTGGAGCTAGGAAAAATCCCCACCATCGATTTAGTATTTATGTTTCGGCAATTAAGGTGTGGTTGATGGTATTTTTTATGCTAGTTGAACATTAACAACTGGAAATCATGTTAAATTGCAATTTTAATTAAAAACCCCCAGCCGGCTATGTCAACGCAACTAAATGAGATGGGGGCATGATTTTTCCTAAGGATGAGGGAGTGGGGGATTGGAAGAGTGGGAAAATTCGAATTGGGAAGAGCCCCACTTTGGGAAAAATGTTTTTTGAATTTCTTGGGCAAGAAAACACCAAAAACGACCACCTTTTCCCTCATGTGGTAGCGTTTCACCTTCCCTCATGATTTGGATTGAGAAAAAATGTTGTTGGAAACCTAATTGGGCATTCACACAACAAGCAAGCAAGCAAAAACGATTATGAGTCTGAACCTTTCATGAATTTCTCATGTCCGACCATCTGAATCCTTCATGTTTTTGGTTTTCGTCTGTGGATTTTTCTCTCTCATGTTTTTCCCTGTCGATTAGTTGTTTTTCTTGAATACGATTGCCCTGAATCCGGTTTTGTGTCTTTGATTTGAAAGACCAGCAACATTTTTGTTTTGACATTTTTGCAGCAATCGGTCTGGCATTGGCAATGTTCAGAAATTTGTAAATTTCTGTGTATGTATATAATCACTGGCATCTGCTGCGTTTTGATAAATCCCAGGACTAAGATCCCGGTGTGTGCTTCCATGTTTGTCTTTTGAATTGATTGAAGGAATGGTAATAGAGTCTAGACTTGCTTGATAAACCTAGTGTGTGAAAGAACCTCAGTGACAAATCTAGAAGGCTGGTTTTCTTCTTTGCATGCCCCGAATAGCACTGGAAGGAAATGCATTGCCTAAGGGATTGTGTAGCAGAGAAGGGAATGCTTCCTTGTGTTGGGTGTGTAATTGTTTAGAAATCAGGCTAGATTCAGTGTGGGTGTTCATAGCTCTGGGGTTGAGCTCACTAGCTTAGCAGTTAGTCTTTCCACCTCCTTGACAACCTAATAAACCCAACTGGAAGGATGGCTTGGCTGGTAGCCTGATAAACCCATCTGTTGATTTGGTTATGTCTCATGTGAATTTGGTTAAGTGTAAACTATTTCCTATGTAAGTCTGATAAACCCAACTGTGTTGGATTGACTGAATTTTAATTGTATCCTTGGATGTGGGTGAAGTTTTCTAGTGTTCCTTATTCCTTGGGGATGATCATGCCCAACTCGGGGGTGGTAGTGTTACTGAGAGATTAAAGAGCACACTGGCCTATGGTTGGGTGGAACGTTGCAGTGACATAGCTGGTTGCGGGACGAGCTTCTTTCAAAGATAAGTATTCTTGTGTATTTAAGTTCTGCAACTATAATTTCTTATGAATTATTATGAAATTTTGATGAACATGTTGAATGCATGAATGTGTTGAATGAATGATTTGCTTCCGATATATATATCATGTACATTTCATTATGCATATGTGTATACTTATGAATGTTTTGTTCCAAGCAATTTTTATATTATGTTCGCGGGGATTAGTTTTCCCGGGTTGATAGATGTTAGTTGCGTCCTCTCCGTCGAGTAAGGGTTGGGGATGTGATAGTGCTGCAAATTGCAGCAAAATTTTCACAAAGTTTTATTCAAAACTTGTTTTCCTGATTCACTGCTTATCTTGAGGGGGGGTTTTCCTTTATTTCCTCGGTTTATTAAGCAACATTTTTTAATTCTTTTAGATTGCATATGGGTGACTTTTTGCCTTGTTTTCAGGTCCCACAGTTGTCCAAGTTAGGATTCAGGGGGGTGTTAGTATTTATAATCCTCCCTTGTCCAAATTAGTCAATTAGATTATATTTTCATAACTTAGGAGTCATTTAGTTATTATTGGGTCCACTAGTACCATTGTGTCCACTTGGCTAATGGGGCCAAATGTACCGATCACTAGAGTGTGGGGAACACAAATAGAGGTTAACTGCAACTGACTGCACCTTCGTGCATTAGTTTATGCACCTCCTATACCAATCCCTACAATTTAGGAGCCACTGGAGTGTCGATACCAACCTCCTTCATTTGTTGGTAGTTGGTAGCTAGTCAAGCTTAGTTATGCTTCAGTTACATTCAGTTAGATGTCCTCTAGTTCAGTTAGCGCCAGTATTGCATGGTTGCATGTGGGAAGGTGCCTATTCTCACCTACTTCTCACCTACCACATCAATTATACTAGTTTAACCGATTATAAATGATGGACAAACTGAATTAGACATTTGGAGTTAGCCTAGTGAACTTCGATAATGATTTAGACACTTCTAGTTAACCATGCAGTCAGATTGAGTTGATGATTCGAATCCTATCCACTTGATTCGAATTCTCCTTTATGTAACATTGTTGTGTACTATTGGGATTAATCAAGTTTATACTATAATTATATTGAGCAATAATTATCTATTTCCTGTGAAATTTGTCTTGTTCAGTGGGTATTATTCATTCCTTTACACTGTATAATAATTCAATCTAATTGCACTCATTTCATGAAGATCAATGGAACAGTAATTTAAACATATTGTTCATCTAGTTGCGAGGAAATGTGGCTTCAGAAGCTACTTGTATGATTGTTCAGTCTTGAGATAGGGGTGACTTGCATTTTCAACGACAACCAAAGCTATGTGAAGTTTTCCGAGAACCCAATGTTTCATGACAAGTCGAAGAACATCAAGATCAAGTATGACTATATCATGGATATGGAGCAGATAGGAGCAATGAAACTCCAGTATATAGTGATATATGAGAAAATAGCCAATGTGTTGACCAAGACACTTTCAAGATTGAAGTTTGAGTACTTCTGGGACAAGCTTGGAGTTGTCCATATCGATGTTCCTCGAAAGAGGGAGTAGTGAGCACCATAGCACATGTGCGAAGATGCAAGTTACAAACATGGGTTTTTATCCATATGATGTGACATGATAGTGGGTAGTCATTGTGTGTGACGTAATGTATATTCCTAGGCTACAATCACGAGGATGCAATAGGTAGTCACATTAGTGACGTAATTAAGTTATCCTTATTGTTGGTTCCATGGAGGGCATACATGCATGTGAAAAGATGTAGGTTGCGGACCTGATTTGTTCACCACATGAGGTGACGTGGTAGTGGGTAGTCACTTATTGACATAATTCATATTCCTAGGATACATTCACATGTGTCAGGTGGCCTCGATATGCAAAGATGCAGGTTTCCTACCTGGGTTGTTCTCCACATGATATGACATGGTAGCAGGTAGTCACTATGTGTAACATAATGTATATTACTAGGCCACACTCATGATATGATATGGATGTGATGTGATGGCAGGTAGTCACCTAGTAATGTAATTTGTGCTCCTAGGCCTCACTCATGAGATGATAGTGTGGTAACGCAGGTAGTCACCTAGTGACGTAATTTGTGATCCTCGTTTGTACCCCCTTGATGGATTTATCATAGAGAGAACTTATTATGATGTATAGATTCGAGAGATGTTAATAGTCAATGGTATGAGTATAGAGTTTCAACAACACCTATGATGATGATGATCGTGCTAGAAGAGAACCTTTTTTGTTAAGAGGGAGCGTTGAATATTGTGTAACTTTGGAAGATATTCTTCTTGTATTATTGATGTGTCATTTTAATCCCTTTTGGGGTATTATTAATGTAATCAATCATGTAAAGTACCTTGAAAGAATCAACGTAAATGCTTTCAGTTGGTTCAGCCCAAAATAAACTAGAAAGAACATATTATATTTTACCAATGTGAAGTCGTCCTGGGAAGATTAACAATTTGGCCCCATAAGGAAAAGTCACTTGGAAAATAAGTATAAATAAGGGATTTTATCCCCTCATTTATACACATCACTCACTCAAGCATATTATCTAGAGAGAGAAGAAGATCGGTAGAGAAGGAAGAGCAGCTACAATTGTGAAGACATCTTATTATTGGGGTTTTCTATATTATCCTATTCTCAAGATATTTGTGTGGAAGAGCCTTTAGCTCTTGGATTATACTAGAAGACATTGTACTTACTGATGAATCTATAATGAATAAGTTTGTTGTGTTTTCTTCCCTTTAAGGGAGATGATAAGTTTTGTGTCTTTTTCTTTCTTTCTTTTTGCTTGTATTTCTTTCAGTGATCCTATTGCATATGGTTATTGTGATATAATTCAATTTTTTTGAATACCTAACATAACCATTGTTAAAGTATAAAATTATAACAACACTTTCCCATGGACGAGAAAGTACAGGGAGTGGGGTGTACAAGCCCGATTTTATAATACTTGGATTACTGGTAGCACACATAACACATCCATTTACATATTTGGATACAGTTTCATCCATCTAAGGCCAATAACAATACCTCTAAATTTGAGTTACTGTCTTTCCTAAACCAAAATGACCAAATATAAGAGAAGTATGGGCTTATTTGATTACATGTACTCTTTCACTCCATGGAATACAAATATTTCCAAGATGATACAATTGCTTATCATTAACATGATAATTCAATTCTTCATTCTATGTGCCATTCTTAAATATTCATACTCATCTTTGAAGTCTTCATCTCATCTGTATTGTTCAATGTAATTGTCATTAGCCAATGGACTATTTTGCAAAATAATCAATGCATTCATTGGAGGTATTGATAACATGGTTGCAACTTTATTATGAATTCCCTTTTTTATACTTAATAACTAAGTGAAATTCCTGTATAAATCTCATCCATATAAGTTGTGATTGTTGTATCTTAGTTTGTGATTGAAGATATTGTAATGGTTGATTATCAGTATGTATGATTGTTTCTGTACCCATTAAATAAAGTTTCCACTTCTTCACACTCTTTGCTAATGCATACAACTATTTATCATATGTGGGATAGTTAGATATTTCTTTAGAGAATGTTTTAAAATGATAGCATATAGGTTTCTTATGTTACTTTAAGATTACCCCTATGGCATATCCATTAGAATTCGTTTAAATTTCGAATGGTTGTTGTAGATCTGACAATGCAAGTACTGGTACATCTACTAGAATACCTTTCCCATATATTTTACCAAGTGATATTATCTGTCATTCTATTAGGATCCCTTCTAATCAAACTGTAATCTTTAACATTCCTCCATAACCTACAATTGCGCAACGTAGTACTCATTCAGCTCCATAAGTCAACACTATGGAAGTTTCTCAACCTGCTTAAACACCAACTTTTAATGCTTCAATGGGAGGTTAATTTATGCCTCCTGTCAATATTCCAAATGTTATTGGACATCATTCTTAAACTTGAATTCTACTTGTGGAAGGGGGGAAATATACACCTACCTTTCATAATATATCGGGTGCAATGCCTTCAGCTACAAGGAAAAGTGGAGTTAGTGGTCAACCCAATGTTGTTCTTCAATAATATTCTAGTGTTTAGCAACTACCACCCACTTGGGGGAAGAAACAACCACCTATTTGGGGGAAACCACAACAAAATACTATAGGTACTTAATATTGAGCTAGGGGGGAATATTCCCAATTACTACTTAATCCCCCTACTGCAAATTTATATACTGGTGTACCTTATCTGGGAGGTATGACCAATCCATTGTAAGAAATTGTTGTAGGTTATGCTACTCACCAATCGGTTTCTTCTACTCATCCATTAGCTTAGAATCCTTCAGTTTACCAACAACTGCATGCGGGGGGTCAATATGGCTACAACATGCAACCACAACCAGCTTGTGGCCCTACTGTTTTTTGTATGCCTTATCAATATTACAACTACTAGAAGGTGAATAGGCAACTTCCCTTTTTAGAAACTTTAGATTTTCTTGACTTGTCTAACCTCATTAATGATCCCATTATGCATGATCTTTTTTTTCCACCTATACCAGATAAATTATCGTCAGATATACCTTAATTTGATGATAATCAAGGAGAATCCCCAAAATTCGTGTTATGAATTTCCATATTTGGTGTTCATCGAACTCATTATTGGATTATTCTATACCATTGAGGATTTTCCAACAACTCTTGCTGGGACAGATGCCAAATGGTACATTGATCTTCCATAACACTCTTTTGGTGATTTTAATTCCCTAGTAATGTCATTTCTTACACATTTTCAATTACCGATTAGATATGAAACGAATAGAGACCTTTTAACTTTAATTTTCTAGTCCACTTCCACTCATATTTCTAGTTAGTAGGAAATCCAAGAAGCCAACAAGTTAGTAGGAAAACACAAAAACACAAACAACTAATGTTGAATCAAAATATAAAAGAAAGACAAATTTTTCTTGCCTTATATGTGGAGGTGATCACTTTACAAAGGAATGTTCTCGTCACGAGAAAATTAATAAATTTCATAAGAACACATCCAACCTGACAGTGTTAACTGATACTTTCCCTACACAACAACAATTGATTGATCATGAATCCTTGCATGGATCTTCCTCTTCTATTGAAGAGGTAAAAATGATGTATAGTGAAACGATTAATGTGACAACTCGATCACAGAGTTATGACTTACCTTCAGAGAAAAAGAGTGAAGGGAATTCTAAAGAAAAATATTCATCTTCCACTTCACCTCCTACTAATGGAATTCAAATAGAAAAAATAGTTTCTGACATAGTATTACATCCACCAAAGAGTACTATTCACAAATCAAATTTTAACCCTAGTGCGTGTGTTTCCCAATATTAGAATGTTGTTGAAGATATATCTCAAGCACCTTGTGCTATGTCCACTCTCAAAGTACTCCAAACTTTTATAGAATAACATAAAAATATGTTGCCAGTACTTGGAGCCATGGATCCAGAAACTTCTAATTTCATTACTTTTAATCTGGAAGATTTTAGGTCAAGGATTTCTCACCAACTCACTTTTCAAATAACTACAAAAGTAAGTGGGAAAAATATCCATCAAATAATTTTGGACAAAAGGGCCTCCACTTTTGTCATGCCTCTCTCTTGTTGGAGAGTCATTGGTTCTCATGAAGTCAAACGTTCCCCTACTCCTTTGAAAGCTTTCAATGGTCACACATTCCAACCTTATGGATAATTGTCATATTTGTTTGTAGAGTTAGGGGGGAAATCTATATCCGTTCAGATTGAAGTTGTCGATGCACTATTAAAGTATAATATTTTATTAGGAAGAAACTAGTTTTTATGCTATGACTATCCTTACCATCGAACAACTTAATTTTCTCTCTCCCGACATCAATTCCAACTTTGCGAATAATGTTCCACTTTCAGGATATTCTGTCCCACAATATCAGAACATAGGATAAGGAATCCTCAAATACTCTTCACTTATGGGCATAGTTCCATTAATAGTTCATACTCCTCCATCACAAGTTGCTTATATCAATACCATTTCTACAAACGACAGCAATCCATTAAAAGGCAAATCAATTGATGATTTAACATCCCTAAGTCCAACTGAAGCCATTTATCATGTAATCCAACCTGTATCTGATGACTGCAAACTTGATGACCATATTTTAGTATCATTAAACCCTTATCATATACCATATTGGTTAGATTCTCCTCCACCATCTTTGGACTATCTTTTACAAAATTTTCAATCTAATGAATCTATAATGGGAATCAAGTCCTTAAATGATTTACCATGGAAAGATGTGCATTATCGTTCTTCTTTTTTAGCATGGTTATCATTGATGACAATTCATTAATGATAAAGGAGTGACAAAGGTTGATGGCATGTCAAGCATGACATGGTTGTTTGGGCATTGGAACACTATGTGGTCCAAATGACCCATTCTGTGGTCATTTGTGGCTTGATGGGGACATGATGGTAGTATCATGTTGGTCATAAGACCAATATGCACATGACTTTAATGGGGTATTTGTCTTTATGAAGTGTTTGAAGAAACCTTGAAGCTCTTACTCAATTGAAGCATTGATTAAAGTAACATTTACCTTGTTTGTGGTACTTATGATGCATAAGCATGTATGGATGTGGATTAGCAAGTAACCTGAAATAAAGCTCCTTACAAGTCAGACTTCTAAAGAAACACTTATCAAATTATTTAATAAATAAATGATGGTTGATGTGCTGGCCCAGTAAAACAAGCTTCAAGTTGATATTTTCAAAATATAAAAGAAAAAAATCAAGACATGTCATCCAACTTTAAATATGTCACCCTCCAACGTGTATATATACTACAAGTTGTTCCACTAAATGACTTAGTCTAAAAATATTATCTCTCTAAGATTCATACCTCACTAAAGAAATATAAGGTATATAGTGAACAAGTAGCAGCTCGCAAAAGGAAGAAGATATATATGACTTTGGATTGAGGTGATTTAGATGGTATCACTTGCAGCAACACGTGTTTTAAGTATCTTTCTCTAATTTTTGGATGACCAATTGAAGTCTAAGGAAGTTGCAATCAAGTTCAATGGTATGACAAACATCTCAGAATTTTGATGGTGGAAGTAGCAACAATCATCTTTTAATTTCGGTGGTGTAAATATCCTAACATCATATTTAAATTCAGGTAGAGAAGACGACATCAACGGGTCTGATTTTTAGATAGCTAAAATCAGAAGTAAGACAGTTGAATTTGTTCCAACCTTGTATACTGTGGAAGCGAAGGTATAGATGATCAAGATGCCATACATTTGTATGATTTTTCTAGTCTAATTATCATACCATAGTGGCAAGTGATATTTTCATATGAATGAGCCAGCTTTGAACACTAGTTAAAGACCTCAGTATACATAGTGTAGTTAAATAGATTTAGGTATGTGTTTGAGGTAGTGTTGTGTGATTGAACAAGCAAGGAAGACCTGGTGAAGATCTTGGTGCAAATATTAAAAGTGGACTTATATGTAGTAGAAAAAGTGTTTTTACAGTTTGCTAGGGCATCCATAATTTTTGTGTTTGATTTATGTACATGCATGAACCATGAAGAGCCAAGAACAATAATAGAGATATGATAGGTTTATATCAGTGACATGTGTCTTGGCAGATCAGATTGACTTAATGGTTTATTTATTATGACATCAGAACAACATTGAAATGGGCATGATGTATGTGAAGTAGATGTGTGTGAGTAGACTTATTTGGTGATTTGTCATGAGCTTGAAGTCATGTGTATTGGAAGAACCGAGCATGAGAAATGAACATATTGGAGAGCATGTTGATTAAGCTGAGAATGTGAATATTGTTGATGAAGTTGAGCTTATGACAATGACATTAAGTTGATTGAATCGATGACAGTGATTAGTATGTGAAGGCAAGATGAGTCTTGCACCTAGAGGTTTGTATAGATCACATCTTCTTAGTTGGATCTAAGAAAAATAGGTTGGGCCTTGGAATAGGAGTTGGTGCTCTTTAGTTAGTTGGTTCTAATGTAATCAAGAAGATTGAAGTCTTTCATTGTGATTCATATCAAATTATAAATAAATTTTACTATACTTGTCTTGTGAAGTGTCTCTTATTATCTATGTTGATAACATGATTAATTGATGAATGTTGCTGTACTTAGTAGATTAATGTGAATGATGAACTCTGCTTAATGTTTTAGAAGTAAAATTTGTTAAGGGTGCTAGCACACTGATTCACACCCCCCCTCTCAGTGTGCCATTGTGTCCAACAATTGGTATCATAGCAATCCCTCACCACAAGCTTTTCCAGGTTGAAGGAGATCTATGGACACAAAATGGAAGGACAAGCATAGTTCACCAATGATAAGGTTCCAGTATTTGATGTGACATATTACTTTGGATGAAGAAGTAAGATGAAAGATTATCTAAAGAAATTTGGTGTTTTGGAGATTGTGATCAATCCACCCGTTCCATACAATAAGAAGACCAAGTCATTTGCACAAAAAGAAGCCAAGAAGGACAACACCACTGCTTTAAAATTTCTCATGGATGGACTCTCAAGCTCATTCAAAGAAAGTGTAGGGGAGCACACTTCATCCAAAGACCTATGGTTTAAGTTGGAAAGTGAATACCAAAGAGGAAGACAAGACATCAAAAAATCAAAGAAGGATATAGAATTCAAGCTCATTTAAGATTTGAAGCAAGAAGACAAGGAAGTGCAAGCATCAGACATTAGTGAAGATACAGATATTTCTGATTACAATAGCATTGATTGTGATGACATTGAAAATGATATTGAATATGTTAAGAAATATTTCCTAGAAAAACTATTAATGGACATTGATCTCAAATACAATTTGAGGCTTAAAAGGAATATCTTGAGGTCCTTCGAAAATTACCAACAAAAGACTATGGATCTTTTCAAGAAAATCAACCACAAGAGGATCAGTTTACAAGTTGAGCCGGAAGAAAGAATATGAAATTGAAATATTAAACACCAAACTGATCAGTCAATTAGAAGAACAAGAAGAGCCTAGTAAATATTCAAAATACCTTGAATAAAAAAGGAAGGCTAATGTTAATTTGAAGACTCAACTGTAAGAAGCCAAGAGGATATAAGAAGTCTTAATAAACCAGTTGGATGAGAAAGAGAATACATGTAAAAATATTGAGATGGAAGTAGTTGGTATCAAAAAGAAGGACAATAAATCTGATGCCTATGTCAATTTCAATAACAGTTCTATCATCCTAAATGAGATCTTGGATGGTCCAAGGTCCCCTTTTGACAAGACTAGATTGGGTTACAACGAGAAAGAAGAAAACTATGAATATAGATCAAAGACTCCTAAGAATACTGAAGCAAGCTCATGATATCCAAAAAGTGAAAGCCAATATACCCCTCATATACATGAAAAATGCATCAAAACATTTAGATGAAATCAAGGAGTTAGTCCTACTCCTCAAAGCAATTTCAGAAAAGAGACATCCTCATGGTGGAATTAGGCATCCAGGTATGAAAATAGTTTCAATGGGTATTTCTACTCATGTAATAATTTTTGTCATAAGGCATCAGATTGCAAATGCCATGCAATAAGTGTTGGGCCTCACAACAACACAGTTAGATGTTGGACATGCAACCATGTTGGCCATATTGCTGCAAATTCTCACACCATGAGACGTTACAATTGCTATGGTTTTGGTCACAAATCCAAAGAATGTACAAGTACAAGAAGAAAACCTATGATGAGTCCCTCGTACACATCAGCAAGGAGAACCTATGAACCATGGAAGAAAAATAATGCAAGAAGATTTGAATCCCAAAAGACATGTGCTCAATGTCAAGGACACTATCAGGTATGGGTGAAAAATAATGTTTTGTTGAATATGAATGAAGTTGATAAGTGCAAAGAAGATGGCTTCCATATGGCAAGCCAAGCTTGAGTTCTTTCAAAGAGCTTATCACACCTTGAGTTCATGGATTTTGGACGATGGACTCAAGGGTAAATGATGGTTGCTCCAAGCAATGAAATAGGTCCAAGGATCGTAGCTACAATTGACATGTTGATACGGGGAGGATTATGGTTAGTTTGTGTCATCAAAGATAAAGAAAAGAAAATCTGAGTGAAGCAGTGTGGCGATGCTTGAAGGATTTTGCTTGATGCATGCTTACCTTTTATGAATTTACTAGATGATTGTTGATGCATTTCTTATAACATCCATAAAGTGTACCAATGATTTTCTCTAGATTTGGATATGATTGAAAAGAATGTCTTCAAGAAATACTTGTTGTTGGTATCTGATTGTATGACATATATTGGGAATATAGTTGGTTATAATCCATTTGGTTATCGAGATTTTTATCATTGTATCATTGGAAGCATATGATTAGAACTTGACATAAGTAGACCTTTGATGATATCATTTATAGCAGGGGAATCCATTGAACTACAAAATTCTTATGAAGAATTCCAACCTCATATCTGAGCAGTATGGTGATTGAAGGAGAAGGTACCCTAAACCAAAAATACAAGTGAGAGACATTTCTCTCAACATTCCTCTTTGAATTACACATATTCACTATGAAGGATTGGCTAGAACTTAAATATATGGCTAAGTGAAGGTGTTTTAACTCAAGTAATAATATTTTATGAAGAACATCATTTCTGCAAAAATGGAGTTTATGTTAGGATATTTAGACACTTAGGAGTTAGTTAAGATCAACTTGTGTAATATATCCGTTAAGTAAAAGTGTGTTTCTTTAGTATGCATTAGTATGCATTTGTAAATATTCTAATCCGACGGTCACGATATGTTCTAGACATAGAGTGATCCGACGGTTCAACTTCTCTTAGATCATACCTACCATTGATACGTGGCTTAACACCCGATTGGTCTATGATCTCTATTTAAAGAGCATAGAGAGTCCTTGGCTAGTTGATCGATTATGAGAAGCTCATGTAACTTTCTTTCTTTTGCATAATAAATTGCTCCAAGCAACTATTTGGCTGGGGCTGTGGACTGTTTCCCTCTCGAGGGTTTTAACCACGTGACAAACATTAGTGTGTTGATCTGTGATCTATTTGTGTGAAGCGGTTTCTCAAGGTGTTCGGTCTTTTGGGAGTACCCTGTGTACCCGAACATGGTATCAGAGCTTTTATGAAGAGCCGCTTTCAGTTTTGATCAAGATCTGGAACCGGTGTTGCCAAAACTTTGAAAGGGTTTCTGGTTCTAGATTTTTTATGCATTTTTTTCCTGTGGGAGCTATTACATTTTGTCTGGAGCGCCGTTTCCATTGGGTAATAGTTTTCATTTCACCGAAAACCATTTCCGTTTGCTCCAGAAACACCCATTTCGACAAATCTGAAGGTATAATGTTACAGTGACGGATTTGTTTTTGTAAATCTCTCATATTTTATCAATTTATTATTATATATTTTTTGTTTTAGTCTCGGATTGTTGCCTTTCCTGACTGCGTATGCTCTTTTCCATGCACCTTGCGCGATCACGGCGAATCAGAAATTGTAAGGGAAATTTTTTTTTTCTTGTCTTCTTGGCTACGTATGCTCTTTGCCGTGCACCTTGTGCGATCACGACAAATCAGAAACAACGAGAAAACTTGAAAACGTAGACTTTTCGGGTAAACTAACTAAGATCTAACCCCATTGCGTGTAATTTTTTTGTTTTGTTTTTGTTTTTCATTTTTTTTTGTGATTTGCAGGAAAAGAAAGTAAGCACGGAGAACGAGAGAGAAGAGAAAAAAAAAGTCCCCTTCCTCTTTCCATTATTTTATGTACCTTTTAAACTTAGCTCACTTGGTCCAAAGTTGCATTATTACTTAATAGGTCTTGAGTTCAAGTCTCTTATTAAGCTACTTTTTAGTGCATGCAATTTCTATTTTCAAGTTACTTTATTGTAAAAGTGCATCTCACATAAATAAAATCAAATAAAAGTGAGTCACTTAAGTCTTTTAATTTATTGCCGCACTATTTAAAAATCACATTATTGTAAAAGTGAACATCACTTATTCTACAAAAGTGATTTACTTCAAAGCAACTTTATTGTAAAAGTGATTGTCAAAGGTTGATCTTGGGAAGAGGGGGCTTCTTTTTTTAGTCGGTCAAGTTAATATCTGCCACGTTACTATTGGGGACATCTTCAACGTTTTCTTTGATCAAGCATAACTTCATCATCCAGAATCAGTTTTAAGTGTCGTTTTTTTTAAACCGCATATTTTTTTGAGCTCTTTGCATCTAGACAATTAGTTTCTGTTCTTTCAACCATCATTTTATAGTATGGCCACCCCTTCTGATATTATACTTACAAGTTCTAACTATTTCTCATGGAAATCTCATATGGAGGATGTTCTGCGAAGTAGGGGACTTTTCAGGATAACCTCAGGGAAAGAAATAGAACCCACTAATGATGATAAGAAAATTAAATGGGAAAATAGATGTGATGAAGCTCATGGATTGATTGGGATGTCAATCTCTACTGATTTGCGATTCCACATATCTGGAATTGATGAACCTAATCTCGCTTGGGAAAAGTTGGAATCTGTGTTTGGTAAACATAATGAAATTCAGGGTCATCAACTTGAGAATGAGTTGATTTCCTTGAATCCAAATTATTTTTCATGCATTCAAGACTATTTATCTAAGTATAAAACTCTTAGACTATTATGTGCAGAATGAAAGATTAAGAAAGAAGACAAACAATGTATTTATCATATTCTTTCAAAACTTGGACTTGCATATTCTATTTTTGTATCTACATTCTACTCCATGAAAGAATCCTTGACTGCAGCTAGCTATTAGGAGCCTAGCCTTGAATCCTTTTGTGATTCCTTAATTAGAGAGCAAGATAAGCTCATTCATCTTGGGATAATTAACAATGCAGATACATCTGGGAAAGCCTTATTGTCCCAACAGAAAGAAAAGTCCAAGCCTCCCAAGAAATAGAATTTTTGCATTAATAAGCAAAACAACAAGGGTCCCAAACCTTCTCTGTCAGCTCCTTCTTTAAAAAATGACAAAGGATCCAAGCAAAAAGGAAAGAAGATTGAGCGTCATTGCAATTTTTGTGGGAAAGATAATCATGATCAATCTAAGTGTTTTAAGAAGATGGAAGCCTTGGAAGAAGCAATGAAGAAGCACCACATTAGCCTATATTTGTCTTCAGAATCTACCTCTCATGGACATGCACTTTGTGCTTCTGGTTACTATTATACTGCATCTTCTTCTTCTACTTCAATTGAATGACTCATTGATTTTGGAGCATCTTATCATATGGCTAAGGATAAATCCATCTTTTCTACTATGCATGAATGTAACACCAAACAAATATTTGTTGGTGATGATAGATCTCTAAGTGTTGTAGGATATAGAACAGTTCCAGTAGAAAATGGTCATTTCAGTGATGTACTATGTGTTCCAAAAATTTCCTGCAATTTGTTATCAGTCTATCAAATTACTCATTTAGGTGAAGGTAAAACTGTGATGTTTACACCTCACCAAGTTGTAATCAAGGATTTTAAAAATCCTCAAAATGTCCTTGCTACTGGAACTATTGATGATATTACCAGGTTGTACAAATTTAACAACTTTGGGTCATCACCTTTTCCTTCAGTTTTTTTTGCTCATAATGATAACTTGAGCAAACTTTGGCATGAGCGATTTGGTCACTTAAATTATCCCTCATTGCAACAACTATGTAAAGACAATATGGTGACTGGTCTTCCACTGGTATCTTGCAAGGATGGTGTTTGTTCCGGTTGTGTACTCAAAAAACATCATCGGGACAGTTTTGACAAATGTGCCTCTTGGCACACCTCGGTTCCCTTAGAGCATGTGCATAGTGACTTGTGTGGCCCTCTTCCATCTACTTCCTTTTCTGGTTTCAAATATTTCTTAACTTTCATTGATGACTACTCTAGATGCACTTGGGTTCACTTCCTAAAACTTAAGAGCAAAGTATTTAACTTGTTCTTGTCCTACAAGGCCCTTGTTGAAAAACAATCTAGTCATCAAGTTATTAAGTTAAGATCTGACAATGGAGGAGAATATATTAACAACAAGTTCACTACTTTTTGCACTGAACAACGAATCCAACAAAAACACACTGTTCCATATACACCAAAACAAAATGGTGTAGCTGAATGGAAGAACCACACTTTAAAAGAAATGGTTAATTGTATGATCCAATCTAAGGGACTAAGTCTTCAATATTGGGCCGAGGCCATAAATTGTGCAAATTACATAGTTAATCGCACACGCACTAAATTTTTACAAGGTATAACACCAGAAGAAGCATGGAGTAAAATTAAACCAGATGTAAGTCACTTTCTTGTGTTTGGTTGTGAAGCATGGGCTCACATTCCAGATGAAAAACGGAAAGCATTGCAGCCTAAAAGTGAAATGTGCATATTTGTTGGATATTCTGAAGATGTAAAAGGTTATAGACTTCTTCAGCCACATTCTCATGATATAATCATTCGAAGAGATGTTAAATTTGATGAAAATCTCTTGGCCTGTGAGCCTAACTTGGTGAGTGTGCCATCTTTGGCCTGCGAGCCTGATTCGGCGATTGTGCCTTCTTCTTCTTCTTCTTCCAGATTCCTTGATAGGTTTCCAACTCTAGTTTCTGATGATGATAGTGAGGATGAAAATCCACCTCCGCCTGCTCATGTTCCTCCAATTGTACCAGCACCAATACTTCCTTGATGGGTCCGTTTAACATGTGAAGCAGCTGGTGATCCTAGAGATCAATGTCGAACATGTTCTCAGTTTCAGCGAGCCTCTTCTCTTTTGGCTCAAGTTTCTAAGAATCATTATCCATAAAATTTTGCAGAAGATTCAGGAAATCCAGATTGGGATGCAGTTATGGATGAAGAATATCGTTCCTTAATGGCGAACGATACTTGGGATCTTGTTCCTCTTCCAAAATGAAGAAAACTTGTCAGATGTAAATGGGTCTATAGAACTAAGTATGGATCATATGGAAGTGTTGAAAGACTTAAGGCAATGTTAGTTGCCAAAGGTTTTTCCCAAGTTGAAGGGATTGAATACAATGAAACCTTTGCCCTGTAGCAAAAATGAACTACATCCGCCTTGTTCTTTCCCTTGCACCCTTACATAACTGGGAAGTCCATCAAATGGATTTCAAGTCTGCCTTCTTACATGGTGATTTACATGAGTAAATTTACATGGAACAACCTCCTGGATATGTTCAGAATAACTCTAGCCTTGTTTGTCTCCTTAAGAAATCCTTATATGGCCTTAAGCAAGATCCTAGAGCTTGGTATGCCAAAATGGATAGCTTTCTCCTTGACATTGGTTTTTCTAGATGCCATTCTGACCCCAATGTCTATACCAAGAAAGTAGGAAACCATCTCATCATACTTGTTCTTTATGTTGATGATCTTATCCTTACTGGTAGTGACCCTAAACTTATAACCCATGTGAAATCCAGTCTTAAGGAAAATTTTGAAATGTTAGACTTAGGACATTTGCATTATTTTCTTGGTCTCCAAGTCTTGCAAACCAAAGAAGGAATCTTTCTTTCCCAGTCAAAGTATGCTTGTGACCTTCTTCGTCGCTTCCACCTAGAAGATTGTAAACCAACCCCTTCTCCCTTCTCGTCTGGAGTCAAACTTTCTTCCACTTGTACTTCCCCTAAAGTAGATGCCACCTTGTATTGTCAGCTTGTTGGTAGTCTTTTATACTTGACTCATTCCCATCCTGACCTTTCCTTTGCCTTTGGTCGTGTTGCCCGTTATATGCAAACTCCTCATGAAAGTCACTAGAAAGCAGCAAAAAGAATACTTCGATATATTTGAGGTACAATTCAATTTGGGAATCATTACAGTACATGGGGGAAACCTTTGTTGGTTGGTTTCACTGATTCAAATTGGGCCGATGATCCTGATGATAGAAATTCTACTGTAGGTTATATTTTCAGTCTGGGATCTGGACCTGTCACTTGGGCTTGTAAGAAACAACAAGCTCTTTCTCTTTCTTCAGCAGAAGCAGAATATCAAGCCGCAATTAATGCCAGTCAAGAAGCTTTATGGCTTCGACAAATCCTTTCAGAGTTTGGATTCGAGCAGCAGCAGCCTACTCCACTTTGGTGCGACAATCAAAGTGCCATCAATCTTGCCAAAGATCCAGTTCTACATCAGTGCAGCAAACACATTGAGCTACACATGCACTTGATCAGAAATCTTGTTCATGATCATGTTATTGAAGTGCTCTATTGCCCTACAAATGATCAAGTTGCAGACATCTTCACCAAGTCTCTTACAGAAGCGAAGTTTTCTAAACTTTGGTCTATGTTAGGAGTTCAGGAATGTGTCCTTAAGGGGGTATAGACTCTAATGCCTCCTTCCTTCTCCTAATAGTGTCACTTTTGTAAATTCTTCAATCCTATCCCAAGTTGTTCTTAAGGGGGGATGTTAGGATATTTAGACACTTAGGAGTTAGTTAAGATCACCTTGTGTAATATATCCATTAGGTAAAAGTGTGTTTCTTTAGTATGCATTTGTAAATATTCTAATCCGACGGTCACGATATGTTCTAGACATAGAGTGATCCGATGGTTCAAATTCTCTTAGATCATACCTACCATTGATCCGTGGCTTAACACCCGATTGGTCTATGATCTCTATTTAAATAGCATAGAGGGTCCTTGGCTAGTTGATCGATTATGATAAGCTCATGTAACTTTCTTTCTTTTGCATAATAAATTGCTCAAAGTAGCTATTTGGCTGGGGCCATGGACTGTTTCCCTCTCGAGGGTTTTAACCACGTGACAAACATCGGTGTGTTGATCTGTGATCTATTTGTGTGAATCGGTTGCTCAAGGGTTCGGTCTTTTGGGAGTACCCTGTGTACCGGAACAATTTAGTGAAGGCTACAATATTCGCAAGTCATCTTCAGCAGTGTTTAAGTGATTGATACAAGTATCATTAAAGAATATTGAATAAGTTATTGTTGTAGTCATACAAATTTGAGTGAGAAAGTTTCTGAGAGCCTTGATCTATCTCGGGTAGCCTCAGTAAAAAGATGAATTCAACAATCCCATACTCAGTCACATAAGGTTGTTGAAGTGATTGTACATTGTCACAGTATTTATCCTTGTCACAGTAACCCTAGAAGAAGTGATCGAAATCCTTCTCAAACTCTGATATCTGCAAGTGTTCAAAGATAGACTTAAGATCAAACTCAGACTCTTATCTCAGTGAAGGAAGATGGCACATCATGATCCAGTCAATGCATATGTAAGTATAATATAGAACAATTTGATATTTGATACTATGAAGCATCTTGTTACAATATAATTTGTTTCACATAAACATATTCTATGTTTGGTCTATGACTGAGCATTTTCTCCATGAGATACCCAATAAGGTTTGGACTAAGGTAAGAAGGGCATGATTTTGATATTCCTGAATATTGTTCTTTTGACAATCAAGGTTGGAAGGAATAAGTTGGCACAATGATTGCAATATCATATGTGACATGGGGTTGCAACATGAAGTTGATCCAAGTTGAAGACTTGGAGGTCTGATGATATTAAGGAAGATGAAATTTTATGTGTTTTGATATCTCTATGTGTATCCTTGATCTTTCCATAGAAATGTCAAACTACATGGCCTTACTATCTCAAGCAAAAGGCAACGAAGAAGTGGTAGTGATCAAGCCCTTGCATAGGTGAAGCACATGATGGAACAACGTCTTGTAAGAGGATACCTCTTGATGATTGACACATGATTGGCATGAGAAGCACATGATTTCATCTCTGAATTTGGTAATCCATCCAAAGACAATTTAAGAAGAATATATTAGGAGTAAATCCATGCATTGAATCCAACTCACAGTCAAGATAGCTTCATAAAAGTGTATCTATTCAAGTTTAGACATATGAAAATCAATCTTTGTTCATGAGGCATCATATATCATGGTTGAAGCCTTGGACTTATCCAGATTCTATCTACATTAGAAAAAGGAATTTATCATAGGTAACCACATAAATCTATCCATTAGTATATATGGTCTGATTGATAGAAAACATTTTTCATGTAGTTATTACAATTTGTATAAAAAGAGTTTAAACTCTGAGTTGTAAGAGCATGTTTAGGTTATAAAAGTGATTGAAAGCATAAAGATTTTGATGGATAAATGTTTGACCCTTTGTCATTAATTTCAAAGGGCATATTATTTGAAGAGGTGTTGTCATCAATGACAAAGGGGGAGTTTGTTGAGCATGGTTGTCATTGATGACAAGCCATTAATGACAAAGGAGTGACAAAGGTTAATGATATGGTAAGCATGACATCGTTGTTTGTGTTGAAATATTGTAACTTCCAAGAATATTCTAAATATATTTTATTTATGTAACCTATCAAAGATGTTTTTTTCCTCTGTCGGGATGTTACTATTGTATTTGGTCATCATAGAGTCACGAGGTAAAACCTCCATTGTGATTCGGGTCAATAGAACCCTCCTAAATATATGAATATAATATAATATTGTTTTTTTTATTCCTAAGTGAAGTCGGCCCAGCAAGTTTGTTGGGACGACTTGTTAGGGAAAAAGTCAAGTGGAAGAAAGAGTATAAATAGAGGATGTGTGTTCCTCATTTGACACACACACACTTGTGTGTAGCGCACAGGAGAGAGAGAGACATGTATGCAAGGATAAAGAGCACCTATTTGGGGTTTTGTCTTTGTACTTTTGATACATATATATAGAGGAAGTTTTGCTGGGTTTTCTTCCCCATGAGGGTTTCTAAGGACAAATCTTTGTGTTCTTTTGTGTGGATGTGCTTGTATTTCTTTCAGTTCCCTTTTGCATATGGCTATGATGTTATGATGTTATTAGATATTTTATAAGCATTAAAAACTTGACATGGTGTTAGAGACACCCTAAAAGAAGTCTTTTTGCATCCAAAACACTACTACAACTACAATTACTGAAGATTAGGGTTTCATGCTTGAAAACCCTAGAATACAAAAACTAGTCATGTTGGTACTTTCACTATAACACGATATTGGAGAAGGATCAGAAGATGAAAATTTGATAGGATGAATATAAAATATTTATTTACCTTGTGTAAATGTTTCAGCCTCAGATTCTCTATAATCTAGAGATATGATTCCTCCAACTCAAGGTTCCAGCCTCTCCCAAAATTCATCCTTAAACATGTGACCTATGGTGAATTGCTATATCTCGGGCTAGGAAGGTCCAAATGAAATTTAGAAAGATTTTTTAGATAGGGCATAAATTTTAGTTTATGTGGTAAAATTTTCATACCTCGAAGGTGAAACAGTGACATGTGGAAGTCCATACAAGTTTCCTATGATGAACAGTCCTAAAATAAGTCACCTTGGGAAAATTTGCATAAGTCCCACTTGGTGAAACCAATTCTTATATAACATGTGGGGTTGGAAATATGATGGAACATGATACTGTAGGACTAAGTTTCATACATTGGGGAGCGGGAAATTCGGAGCTATAGCAGAAACACAATCAGTCAATTATGCAGAAGAAACTAGAGAAAAAATAGGGCTTTCTGTTCTTGGTACTTCCCTCCACCAATGAGTTGAAATAGGAGGACCATAAAACTCACCCTAGGAGGGTGCATATATTTATGGAATATTTTTCTCATTCTGTGGATTTTCAATTTTTGACCTAACACTACTGTCGGGAAAACTAGGGCATCAGATATTTTGCAATTTTGTTCGGTTTTGGGAAAATAAGTATGCTACCCAGCTTGCCTTGAGTAGGTGCATATTTCTATCCAATCAGATATGAAATATACCAAATTTGAAAAATTAGGGTTTCTCTGTCAAACCCTAGGTCCACTAGAAGCGGTATTCTAGAAAACCTTTCAAGCAAGCATCAAGTTGAAGCAATCTCATTGGTAAGATCTTTCCTCACTATTTTCATTTAAGGTTCTCATTTTTATCATGATGACAAAAAGTACCAAGCTTGAGAACAAGCTTGAAGGAACCGATAACCTCTGAGCATGGAAGTATAGAGTGCTTCTCATACCTGAAGAAGCATGACTTGGAGAACTATGTCAAAGAAGAAGTTGCATATTCCAGAAGGAGATGAAAACAAAGAACAAGAAGGACTTAGTAAAATCCAAGAGGATTATTTTTGCCTCCATTGGATATCACATGTATCATTCTTGTAGACTCCCAAGGATATATTTGGTACAAAGGAAATAATATCAATAGGAATGTGACATTGAGGAACCAACTGAAGAATGTGAAGATACTGAACTCAGATACCATGCATCCTCACTTCACAAGGGTTTCTCAAATCAAAGAACAACTTGAAGCAGTCAAGTAGAAAGAGAGATTGTTATGACCACCTTGAATGGCCTCCCAATATCATGGGACTCATACATTCAATAATTATGTGCAAGAAATAAGTTGATCTCTTTCAGCAGAATATGGAAATAATGTACACCAGAAAAAGGTTGATTCATAACAAGAGAGGAGAATATGGGAGAAACTCTAGATAAAGCTCTCACAGTTCACTCCAGAATAAAAAGGAGAACCATCATCACAACAAAAGGAATTTAGAAGAGATCCTTCCAACATTCTATGTTACACTGGTGATGATAAGGGACACTATTCTAGAGATTGTCCCAGAAGTAGAGGCTTCTTCAAGAAGAAGTCAAATAAGAAAAGACTTCATGCTCACACCACTAAAGATTCCTCAAGTTATGAGGAATATAAATTCTACTGGTGAAGACAAAGATAATACTCTTATCCATTTCATTATTTGGATAATAAAGAATGAAATTAGTGACACTCAGAACTAGTACACAGGTTCCCAGAATCAGTAGAAGGCTCCAAGACATAAGGATCAAGAAGGAATCTACCCAAAAAACAAAGATAGGTATTTAAATTGTCTGTTCCTATATATCTAGTTACTTATATGACATTGTTTAGTTGTGTACATGTCTATGAAATGTATTATGCATGATATAATGTTTGCATTAATGAACAATATACTACTAATATGCATGTTATGGGTAAGTAGCCTATGGTGATATACAACAATCCATTTCTAATTATCTAGAATGAAACCTCTTTGTTGACATAATTGGGATTAGTTCACAACCTCAATAATGTTATGGTAGAGATGGAAGGCATCTAGAAAGTTTCTGTGTGTATACGGGATATGGATGAATGTTGTATTGGATAAAATAGTTGCATGATTATATCTTTATGCATAAGAATTTTTCCTTATGAATATGTTTTATGAAAATTTTCTAATCATGGAACTGACCAGTAGGAAAGACCACGTACAATTGCTTACAAGAAAATAAGGATGAGACTTGTTATGAAGAACAAGTGACGACAGTTCAAGATTCACTCCAATAAACATACATGAATATGAACCTGAATATCCCAGGGTCAGAGACACCATGATAGAAGAAATAGCTTTAGGAGAATATATGAGAGCGGTAGATTCACCTCGAGAGATGAAGACCACCTTGGGCACAAGAGATAATTCAAGATGAAGAAAAGTATGACAAGACTTCCAACTAAAGTAAGATTCCCCAAATACACTCTAGTTATGTGGAACAATTGAGTGACATCATTAATGCAGACCCTTCCAACTATTAAGAAGTAGCCAAGGAGATATGGAAGAAACTATGATCAAAGAGTAATAGTTGATCATGGGGAATGATGTACAGGATGTGGTTCCGATATCTGAAGGAAAGCCCGTAGTGTCTTCCATGTGGATATACAAGAACAAGTATACAAACCAAGGTTCATGTTTTCTCTCAAAAAGAGGGAGTAGTCTATGGCATGACATACTCCATTGACCAGACACACTTCTCCAGTGATGTAGAAGTATATATCGAGCAAAGATCCACATGTGCAGAATAGGATTTGTACGAGCTCAGGAGGCACCCATAGATAAGCACATCTAGTTACATAAGGAGATTGAATATCACCTAGAGTGATGAATATATTAACCATTTCTATAAGGTTGGATATGGAATCATATAGAAGACAAGAAGTTCATAGATGGGTGCAAGAGGAGCTTTTAAAAAAATTCAAAGATAAAGGATCTTGGTATTTAGTGACCTGAGATGGATACATAGAAGGTCAACAATAGAGGATGCTACTTGTCCCTCCAGTACGTAATGTTTCGATACATAGAGAACAAAATGTAGAGGGAGGAATATGCTCCGCTTTAAGGGGAGTGACTGCAGAATATCTCTGAGTTCAACATGGTATGACAACTTCCTAATGGACTAAGGCTTTACCAAGAGTAAAGTGGGTTCCAACCTTTAAGGTTGAATGCGGAAGATTGGGATATGGCGATGACCTGACAGGATGAACTCATTGTAGATGCAAAGAGGAAATGATGAGGACAGAAATAGAAACTCAGGATGTTTGGGATCAAGTATGATCTTAGAAATAGGCTGAGAAAATTGCAACATGTTCAGCCTGTAGTGAAGCAACGTGGCTTCACAAACTATTTCCAAGGAAAGTATGCTTTGGAAATCTTAAAAGGATTTGATATGTTGGATTGTAAAGCCATGAACACACCTATGGATACCGACCTTTAAGTTGTTATCTAATGAATCATCAGAGTTAGTAGATGTGACTTAGTATAGACACATGTTTGGGTCATTGATGTATATACATATGAATTTATATCGTAAAGTTATGTATATACATATGTATAAGAGTTTTGATCATTTTTAAATTTTTTTAAATGAATATGTTGGACCTGTACACCCCGACGGGAACCCTAAGAAATTTTTGTGGCCCACATAGGATGGAGACAATAGTAGACTGCAAGTTCTCGAGGGGAAGCTGTCCAAGCAAACCCAAGGGGTCCCTACCATGCAGATAGAGCAGATTCCCATTGTCATGCAAGAGTTTGTAGTATGGATTCCGACGACTTGGATACACCTTTTTAGGAGGGTATCCAATGCCATTATATATTACAGGGAGGCCGAAGAGGCAGCTGCAGTTGAGGAGGCTGAGCAACAGGATTAGATCTACAGGCATGCTTATGAATTACGATCCAATTTTTTGTATATTTATATAGTTATGACAGGATATTCGGATCAAAAACTTGATCTATATATGGATATATTTTACACACACACACACACACATATATGCCTAGTTATTTACATGTGTCTCAAATGTTTCCGTTATATTTATTTTACAAAATTTGTGTTAAGTGCCAGTCTAATATATAGTTCACAAAAGCATTAGTAATTGTATTTTCATTCCTTGAAATGTGATTACATGAAATATATTCAAAATTTCTTTCAAGTAATTTTACGCACAAAAAATGACGTATCAAAGTAGGGTTTCACACTTGATAATCACCACTGAGTCGGGAAACCACCAGCTGAGAGTCATTTTTGACTTCTAGACGGGTAATTACATGTAGTATAGAATCCCATAAAAACTCAATAACTTCCTTGTACTTGGCCACATTATTAGTAACGAGACCTAAGAAAGCGCCACCAGAGGAAACGAGATGTCCCGAGGGTGAATAGATAACCCATGCGGCTGAATTCAGGTTAAGAGTATGGAGACTAGCACCATCCGCAAAACCTATGAAGCAATCGACATCTGAAACAACCAACAAACTATATAAGAAACACTAACCAACTAACTATTGTACATAAAAATACATACAATAAAAATACAAGAACAAGCACCATGCCTAAGCATAATACTTCTTTAGGTAGAGCCCATTTCTAGTCTTAGGAAACTTATTTCCATCAAAATTAGTTAATTCTTATGCTCCACTTTTCAAGACCTTTGAAACGACATAGGGACCTAACCATATAGACATGAATTTTCCTACCCCTAGGGGTTCTTTGTCTTGATCCCTGAGAAAAACAAGCTCCCCCTCAGAGAAAACTCTTGGCTTAACTTCTTTGTCATATTAGTTCTTTACCCTATTCTTATGAGCTTCGTTTGTTGTCAATGAATCTCTACGTCATTCATCCATATTTTCTAAGTGAAGCAAATGCTCTTCTAGTTCCATAGTGTCAGGAAGTACATGAATATCTATATTAAGAGATGGCATCTCGCATTCAACCGATGTGACTGCTTCCACCCCATGAACGAGCTGGAAAGGTGAGAAACCTGTAGCAGTATCGACATTAGTCTAGTATGGCCAAAGTGCAGGATATAGCATGATGTGCCAATTTGACCAGCTTGCGTTAATGGTACGCTTTAGAATGGTTTTCAAGGTTTTGTTTACTGCCTCTACTTGTCCATTCGCTTGCAGGTAGAATAAAGATGAGTGATCTTACTTAAACCCTATCATAGTAATCAGCTTGGTCATCATACTATTCTGAAAGTGACTTCCATGGTCAGTGACAATCTCCTTTGGTATACCAAAATGAGTAATGATTTGGTTAAACATGAAGTAAGCTGTTGTTTCACCATATTCTCTGAAGGTATGCATTGCCTCTGCCCACTTGGTGAAGTAGTCAACATCGACAATGATATATTTGTGCCCCCTAGTAGAAACTGGATTGCACATCATGTAATCCACCCCCCACTTAGTGAAGGGTTCCATCGCAATGACGGGAAACAATAGAGTAGGGTGCGATCACATTTTTTTGGTGTAGAGTTGACACAGATGATAGTGCTTCATAGCCTCCACACAATCCTTAAATATTATGGGCCATAAATAACCGACACGTAAAATCTTCTGGTTCGTTGCTAGCCCAGATAAATGACCCCCGCACGCTCTTCTATGGGAATCATTTAGGACACAATCAAAATCCTCATGGGTGAGGAACCGATGCAAAATATAATCTACCCCTCTATGATATAAAGTATCACCTATGATCAAGTAGTTTTTCACATTGACACGCAATTTACGTCGCTCTTCCCTCGAGAAGGACACATGACACTTCAAAGTATGGAGATATATAAGGATATCTCCGTACCAAGGATCAGAGCTGGAAATTAGAAAAATATAATCATCTAGGAATGAGTCATCCTCCACCACTACATTCTCTTTTGTAGGAAATTCTGAGATAAGCTCTGTAAAAACTAAGGACTTTTTAGATTTAGCAGATCGGAAATCCAAGTCAAACTATTGGAGAATGACTATCCACTTGTTGAATTTACCCCCTATTATGCACCGAGAAAAAACATACTAAAAAGGATTTACATCTTCCACCACTGTGGTGTTCCTCATTAAAATGTAGTGACATAGACTCTGAACAACATATACAACTGCTAATGCTAATTTCTCAAAGTGGGAGTATTTGAGTTTTGGACCAGCTAATGCACGACTGA
The DNA here is from genome assembly GCA_001517045.1 of Pseudotsuga menziesii. NCBI lineage: Eukaryota > Viridiplantae > Streptophyta > Pinopsida > Pinales > Pinaceae > Pseudotsuga > Pseudotsuga menziesii. The sequence continues at coordinate 327,422 of LPNX010223461.1, read as the reverse complement.
GATAATAGACAACATTCTCTTGGATCTTGTCATCCTCCTGAACCAATACTACCCTAATGGTCAACTCTGACGCAACCATATACAATATAAAGTCTTAAGAGTAATCTGGTGGACGTAATAAAGGAGCTGACAACAAATCCTTTTTCAATGCCTCAAATGCAAGTTGTGTGGTTTCATCCCATAAAAATGGAGTGTCTTGCTTAAGCAAGCACATGAAACCCTTACTTATCTTGGAATAATTAACCATAAAACGCTGAATAAAGTTAGATTTCCCTTGCAAGCTCTAAAGTTTCTTGATGGAATGAGGATGAGGCAGATTTACAATAGCCTTAACTTTCAAAGGATCCACCTGAATTCCTTTGCTTGACACGATAAACCTGAGTATCCTCTCGAATCAATGTAGAAAAAATGCTTATGGGGATTCAAACGTATTTTATGATGTCTACATCATCCAAAAATAAAGCGAAGGTGATCTGGATGGTCCCTCCTCTTGCGAGAATGGGCAGGAAAATCATCTAAGTACGACAGGACAATATTCTTGAAGTCATTGAAGGAAAAGTTCATTTCCCACTGAAAAGTGGCTTCGACATTCTTTAAACCAAAGGGAATTTTCTTGTATGCGAAGGTACCCCAAGGAAAAATAAAATTTGTTTTATGCTAGTCTTCTGGCTTGATTTGGATTTGATTATATCCGTAAAATCCACCCATAAACAAAAATACTTCGCTACCTGCACATGCATCAATGATTTGATCTATAAAGGGTGTGGGGTAGTTGTCCTTGGGACACACTTTATTTAGGTCATGGAAATTAGTGCACACGCGTATTGTCCCTTATTTCTTATCAATGGGAACATGATTGGATACCCATTTCATCAGAACAATTAGGTGGATAAACCCAGCTTTCAACAACTTTTCCATCTCAACCTTGACAGTTACCGCTTTACGCGGATTAATAGGTCGAATATTTTATCGATCTGGTTTAGCATTGGGGTAGGTCTGGATTTCATGTTCTACAATAGATGGATCAATCCCTAGAATATCCTCATATGGCCATGAAAACACGTTGCGGAATTCCTTAAATACGACAGTATATATGGCAATCTCCTCCGGAGAGCATTTTGTACCGATATGCACATTTTCTATGACATTGGGGTTTGCAGAAATGTTGATTGGAATGGTGACAAAAAATATTTTCCATATTCCCCTCAATAAATATTGCCTCCTTTGGTAAAGGATTAATCAATAAATCAACATCTTCCGCTAGTTTCACATGGAACTCTTGGTTTTCAATTCTACTCAGTTTTGGAAGGAAGTAGGACCTATGGTGAATATCTTCAAAAATATTATCTCTCCCACTCATAGCTTCCAAAATGGCTTCATCTAAAGGTAAAACCATGTCTAAGTAGTCATCTGAATATAAAGAGTTCTCCGCCCAGGCGGGCAGATAAGCTTCTTCCAACTCCTCTGAGACTGTAGAAGGAGTCTTGATAAGATTAGCAGTGGTATTAACAATAGCTTGATAAGCCACTTCCAATACAGATAAGGGAAGTTTAGGTTCATCACGAGAAGGAAGGACCCAAGGATCAGTTCTATCAACAACTGTGGTGATAGACTTCCCTACACTCGTACAACCTAGATAATTTATAGGGGCTGGGATATCAAATGTTCCCATCAAAGATTAATACATTCCAACCCCCAAGCTCTCATTAGTCAGTTTAGTCTGATCGATCAAAGGTACAATGGACTCATTAGTCTCCAAATGACCCTTCCGAGTGAAACTGAGTTGGTCAACAATAACCAACTTCCCTTCATGTGGAAACACCACCACTCAAAGAATGACCAAGGAAATCACACACATGACGTAAGTCCAGCTTCTCCCTAAAAGAAAGTTATAATCCAAAGGAGCATCAATCACTTCTATTTCAACAACCACTGCTTTCCCTGTCAACTTAATCTCAAAATCCAGTATGATACCATGCGGATAGAAAGTCCTTTCGTCGAAAGCAGTAAGTAAAGTGTTTGATGGAACTAGCTCTAGGGAACCTAAATCCTTCTAGCAAGACATTGACATTACACACGTGGAAGCGCATTTGTCAACAAATGTTTGTCCAATGGTTTTTCCACCATGGACAAAATCAATTGATAAAGCCACATGATACGACAGGTGAATCTTAACATCTGAAAAATTGAACTTCGCCAGCAGGCTCGATGAATCCATGCTGCCTAAATCTACTAAGAGGGAATCCTACTGAGAAGAACAACTCTGTAACACTTACAACGTCGACATTGCACAGGGAGTTTGAGCCAAATACTCAACTTCTGAGTAGTTGTAAGTAGCCCCAGAGTTAGGATTCTGAAATTCTTTTTTAAAGACACCTTTCAGTATCTTAGGAATCAGATCAACAGGTTTCTCAATAGTGAGAGGGTTAGAAGTTTCACCAATATACTTACCCTTCTCTGAAGTCTCTGATTCATAATTCTAGTTTATTGTCTAGAGTAAGGTGTTATATTGTAACATGTTTATATAGTTTTGATCAGGAGGATCACTATAAGTTCCCTCGGCTACATTCGAAAAAGAAGATGCATTCTGCCCTTGGGGAAATGGATCCTTCAGGACAACCAGTTGTTTATTTTTAAGCAACTTATAAGCTTGATCCATAAGAGGGA
>LPNX010223461.1:226722-321395 GCA_001517045.1 Pseudotsuga menziesii | reverse complement strand
GTATGCCTTGGATTTGCTGATCAAATTTAGAATGCAAGACTGCAAAGCAAGCAAAACTCCTTTCCTTTCAGGAGTGAAGCTGGAGGAAGATGATTCTCCACTGACGGTAAACAATACATTGTATAGACAATTGATTGGATGTTTATTGTATTTGACACATACTCGACCTGATATTTGTTATGCAGTAAGTGTGGCTTCTAGATTCATGGATCAGCATCATGAGATCCATTGGAAAGCAGCCAAAAGGATCCTTAACTTTGTTCAGGGAACAAGGACACATGGGATCTTCTATAAGGCAAAATCTGATCTTGATTTGATTGGATTTACTGACAGTGATGGTGCAGGTGATAGCACAGATAGAAAGTCCACTTCAGGGTATGTGTTCATGCTTGCAGAAGGGCCAATCAGCTGGTCAAGCAAGAAACAGAGTGCCATTGCACTCTCATCTACAGAAGCTGAGTACAGAGGAGTTGTTAATGTAGCAACTCAGTGTTTATGGTTGCAGGGTTTACTTGGAGAGTGTGGTTTCGAACCTGAGTACTCAACTACCATCTACTGTGATAACTAGAGTACCATTTGAATCTACAAAGATCCAGTTCGGAAGCAGAGAACCAGACACATTGAGATTCACATGCACTACATCAGAGAGCTTGTGCATGATGGCACCATTTACCTACTCTTCTGTTCATCTTCAGAACAAGTAGCTGATATCTTCACCAAAGCATTTTGTGAGAAGACCTTCAGCAATCTCAAATCATTGCTGGGGATTGCTGATGATGCTATAAAGGCATGAGTGGAGACAAGATTCTACAATTTTGTTTTACAGTCCATGTTTAAGGGAGGATTTTCCCAAGTTGGTTTTGCCTCTTTCCTTGTTTCATATGGACTTGCAGTATGTAAAAGGGTGACTAAGCCTTGTTGCTAGGCCCTATATTTTTGATTTATTACTCATAAATTCAGGCTTAAGGGGGGGTATTAGAATAGTCAAACCCATAGTATTACCCACTTAGACATTAATTCATTTATTTTTGTCTTATTTGTCTAGTTCATGAGTCCCACCATGTACAAGTTGCTAATTTCCTATCCATAGAGGTCAAACTTGCCATATTTGACTCATGTAGCACTTGGGAAAGCCTTAGGAATCAAATCTGCTTTAGTCCTGGCCTCCTAGGCGCCCTTCTACTTTTTCTGCTTTATTGCCTGCTTTTTCAGTGTTTTAAGGCACATAGGAAAGCAAGACTAGGTGAGGTGAACTTGTTTTTTGCCCCTTTCATCCTCCACTCTTTCCTCCATGCAAAAGCATGTATGAGCTGCCATTCCACCACTCATTATCTTGCCCATGTGCCCTTGCCAATTTGTGAGCCTCATGACAGATTTGGGATCAGCTTTTTACACCTATGGGGGATTTGCCTAGTTTGGGTAAGCCTGCTTTATGCTAGTTTTGGATGCCTCCTTATGCATTCGATCTCTTGATGTATTCTATATATTCAGCAACCTATGTTATTATAGGGTTGGATATTGTACACTCAGTTAATATAATTTTGTGTTACAGCTCCATATTCAGTCTCCATTGTTAGCAATTTTGGATGATCAATTGATAATTGTTGTGGGTAAAATTAATCTACTGCTGGCCTGAATTTCTATAGGAATTGATGATTTAGGTGGTCTCCCTGGCACAAATTACAGTGAAACTTAATGTTCTTCTTATATTTTTTACCTCCATCAACATTGTTCATGGTTTTCTTCCTATTTTGATTACCCTCACCCTTCTTCCCTTTCTTCTTTTTCCCAATGGGTTGTTGATTTCCATTTTGAGAAGACTGTGTAAAAATAGTTGCAGTTTGAGATGAGGGGGTGGAAGCCTTCGTTGTCTCTGCTGCAAATTGCTTCATTGAAAACTCATGGAGTTGCTTAGCCAGTGACTCTATAGTGGGAGAATTAACTGAACCAACCACACCATCCACATGGGGTCCAGGCTTGGGTTTCTAGACATTATTAGTAGACCTTGATGCCTCAGGTATGATTTCATACAATATCACAAAATGAGCATAAATCAAATCTAACTGTTGGGCCTGAGGATAGCCTCTTCTTCTGTGGTCACCCCCGAAGTGGATACATCCTTAGATATATAAGGCAGTAAATATTTTAGGAACCACTCTAATAAGAACTTGGGAGGTATAGTGGATTTGATAAGCTTCTTCCATCTTAACCACTCCTAGATGTGATCCGAGATATGCGTGGATTTGTTTTGCCAAAAAGTCAACAAAAAATCTGTGCCGACATCATACTGGACAAGAAGCTGGAAGTGATTGAGGAACATAGTTGCTAAATCCAAAAAACTATCATCTGCAGCAGAGAGAAGTTCAATGTACCATTTTTCTCCAACATGAGTCAAGGTCCTTTGGAAAAGCATAAACCGAATGGAGTCATCATGCAGTGAGTTTGAAGAGCACCATAGGTGAAAAGTTGTTATATGGGCTTTTGGATCTTCGTCAACTTTTCCTTCAAAATTAGGAATGTATGAAGGTAACTTAATAGGAACACGTGGCCATGCTGCACTGTGTCACACGAGGTCATTCATCAACTTTTAAAAGTATGGCAAGTTTAAGGTTGCCAGGAAAGGAATATTTGGCCTAACCGAGTCCTAAAAAAAAGGAGTCTAGGATGTAGAAGGACTTTCCCCCTAATTTCCAAACAAAAAGGTGGGGTTTCCCCCAACCACTGGTTGTGAAGTACTCATACTACTGTGAAAAGGATTCCACCTAAAAGCTAGTGGATTACTTGTGTGTGGTGCACTATAAGTGGTTTGAGTTGCTCCAGATGAAACTGGAGTTTGGAAAACAAGAGCAGGTATCCCTCCACTAAAAAGTGAAAAGGGAGAGCTCGTGAAAGGGGCCAAAACCGGTGTTTGAAAACCTTGGACAAAATCATTTGTGTTTCCAAACTACATACCCACATATGCAAGTGTAGGAACTACATAAGGAGTGGATGGGGGAATGTGCCCCCCATTACGCGAGAAATCCTGGATGAATAAGGAGGATCCACTTGGACTGCTCTGAGTAGTATGCATGAAGGAAGGGGAAGTAAAAGGTGCACTAGGAATCCCAGTGACTATCCCACTAGATGAATCTACCACATTATAGGGAGCTAGTGGTTGAACCACTTGGCTGCTTGGTGACATAGGTGCAGTAGATGAACTTGGTATTGAAGAACCAAACGGGGGAGGTGGGTCTCCACCAGCCAAAATGGCTGAAGTTGGGGTAGAAATACCCTCTCTAGAGTTAGACATAACTCTACTCATAGGAACAACAATAACAGGTGAATTAAAGGGAAGGACCTGGACGATCACAAGACCGTTTAAGTCAGTCAGAGGTGGGTTAAAATTCCTTGCAAACTCGTCAGCCTGCAAGTCTTCAATCTCTATTGTAGTTGTTTCTTCCTGGTTAATCCTAAGTTTCGTTTCACCTATAACTTCACTAAATTCTATTGGTTCAAAAGAAAAGTCGGTATCTAGTCTCCACCTTTGAGGAGGCGATGGAGGCTATACTGTAACAGATGGACGAAGGTTTTGAAACCTTCTTGACCTATGAAGAGGTTGGTCATCTATAGCTATAAATTTGACTCACACATGCCTAAAGGACAACTAAACACATACAAACCAAACATCACTCACTAAAAATTTCCTAAAGTCACATAGCCACAACAGATATAAGGTGCGCCTTACAAAGGAAAGCTTGAGATGATTAGGGCCCAGGTCCAACAAGTGAATATTGATGGATGGTTACTTGGCATCTCGTGAAGATGTTCTTGGGAACAAGTGATGGAATCACCCAACTGCCCTTTCAAACTGTCTATCGGGGTTACCTTCCAAGTCTGTCCAAGGTATATCAGAAATAGCCTTCCAATAACACATGTGTATGATCCATAGTGTCAAGAAACTAAAGGCTACCACAACTACACCGAGATTCTGGCAGAATAGTCGCAAGACTGATCCTTATGCATGGGAAGGATATAAAATACTGAAACCCTATCAATACCGGCACCGCATGGGGCCCAAGAGGTGGTATTGAAAAGATCCCCAAATGCATACAAATCTTGATATACGCTTGAACAAGGAATTGGAGAGTTATCTCCTCAACTAGGTTCTCACGCGGCCTCGTGCTTAACTCATGTGTGAGAGGATATTTCCAGATGGTCTCTTGTAGAATAGGATTTACCTAATGAAAGGCCTACTATGTTTGAAATCAAATGATTATGGACAGTTAAAACTCCCTAGTTCACAAGCCTAGCCTGAACTAGTTGATGTATGGGCCTAGAAAAAAGAAACTTACTAGTAAAATTTTAATTAATCATTATTTTTAATGGGTTGTATTAGTCAAAGGTAGTGGGATGAGATTGTATGATGTTATATACTCAGTATAAAGAAAGCAAAAATGGTGTATACAAACTTTTAAAGTAAATGCAACTACAATGCCACTTTTTCTTTTCTTTTTCTTGTAATGCAAGCTAATGAAAAATTTTAAAAAAGAGAAACTACAAGACTTTAATTTTTTTTATTTTTTATTTTTCTAAAAAATAACGAAAAGAACAACTAAATGAAACCTAATGCAAGAAGTACAAACATGTTTTTTTCTTTTCTTTTTTCGAAAAATTAAAAAATGATGATGCAAGTAAATGCAAATTGAGTGAGTTTGAACAATATAAACATATAACAATAAATGATGCAAATAGACCCTATAGTAACACACTTCACCCAAACAGGAAGAAATGGCACAAAACCTAGACTTGTCGGAACTATCAAATCAAAGACTAATAGATCAAAAAATGGAAAGAATGACTAACTCAGACCACTAAAAGCAGTACAAAGCATATTAGTGTTTCAAAGGACTGATCAATGACCTAAAAACACAAGCACTCAGACCCAAAAATTCAAGTAGGAGGACCTAATGCATTCACCAATGAAGAAAGTCAAACACAAAAACAATCAAGGACTTGACTAATCAAGTAAACTATGAAATTTACAGACCTAAGACCACAGTATCATGTCAAAACAAAACCTTCACAAGCATTTGAGAAATCATAGACTCATAGACACCTATAGGAATACATGTCTGTTACCATACACGATTGTCACTAAAGAAACCCACGTATACAAAATGAAATACATGACTGTTACCAAGGAACCCCAGCGTATGCTATCAAAAATTTTCAAAAATAAAAGTAACTGACAGATAGGATTTGAACATGCAATACTGGAAATCAAAGATAAAATTAAAACAAATCACAAATAGAATCAACCAGAGCAAAAAATTGGTCAGGAATCCTAAAGGGAGGACCCATTACAGGTTGGACTCCCTAGCGGAGTCACCAGTTCTTTTGTTCAAGAAAACACACCCTTATAACCTAGGGTCTCTGGGGTTACCAACTTACTAAAATAACATGCAGACAATCATCCATTTCAGAATTTGAAATAGAAATAGGAAGAAAATGAGCATACCTTATTTATGACGGCCGATCCTAGTTTTTCTTCTTCTCTTCAAGTTAGTTCCACATCTTCTAGGGTATCTCCAATCACCTGCAAAGAAAAATATCTTCCTGCAATATCTTATATATTATATCAATGGTTAATGAAATAGCATATTTATAATGAAACAATAAGATCATTCGAAAATCACAATATATAAGACTGCAAAGACACAATATTGGAAGAAGAACTTTCTTTATTGATAAACAAGTGTGGTGAGATTACAACCCAACATATGAGATAAGTGCTCCTCTGCAAACCAAGGACACTGAGTTTTGCTTCTCCACAATATCTGAAGGAAAACCACCAACATAAATTTTCTCTATAACTTATGATTGATTAGCCTCAACCCCTACCCTCCATTTATACATGAGGAAAGAGAGAGGTTACGAAGGTTGAGATGGTTGAGGAAGTTGGGATAGTTATAATCAAGGGCCCTACTATCCTTGACTAATCATGTTTATATTTTTAAACTTTGTATTAAGGCATACATGACTATTGATACTGGAAATTAGCGTAACGCGACTTGCTTTAAGGAAACCCGCGGGTACAAGCCCTAATGATATATACATGAGTTACAATGCACATACTTGCATATGATATGAAGGTTGGTATGCAAATAGTCGTATATTCAACCTAATGTCCATAAAAAAAATAAATCCAGCTGGTAAGGTAATGATGTATCAAAGGTCATTCCCATCTATAATGTTTTGGATACTTCAATACATTTTGTCATTTTGTGTGCTGACACATTAGGTGTCATTAATCGAATGGAGAAGTGCCATTTTACATGATAATAGATTCCCCCTAATGTGCGAGGTCAGAGAGAAGTGATGGTTGAAATACATTACAATATTTCAATCTTGGAGAACTCAGTTACCAAGGCAGCAGAGGAGGTACTTGAAACAAATACATATCAAAGTCATATACAAAAGCATATTTGAGAATTCCATGTTCAATAAAGCAGAACCCTATCTCCTTTACAATGTTTGATTACATCATATGATATGAGTAAGAAGACCAAGTATATTACAAAGGTGGATCGAAGCCACAATATACAATGATGAGTCTTTAAATTTTGGAAGCAATGTAGTTGAACATAACACAATCTTTCACAACTTAGGTTATAGAGGTGAACCTAAGGTCTTCGTCCAAATCCAAAGGAACCAGTACAATCCCTACGATGTGAATAGATGTGCTGAAGTCGAACATGGAAGGAACTCAACAGGATGTCAGTAAATGAGTGATGATGAAAACTGAAGCAAGGGAGTTCACTAGAAATGGTAGTGAATCCTAAGGTACAATTGTCAAAACTCTAGGTCTTTGTCTTCAGGAGATGCTGATGAGAAACCATAATGTGAGGAGGAAGGAAATGAATCCTTCAACAGATCACAAGAGTGACTAGGAAACTGGATACGGGAAGGTAGACACAAGTAATTCTTAAATAAGATAATGATGGGAATCAAGATAATAATCAGATGAAGGGACAGATCCTTGAACAGTGAGCATGACACAAAAATGACCCAAGGAAACTTTTGAATTGCAGATAGGACAACTAGACTTATCTGTCATTTAGGAGACATGATCATATTCCTCATGTATAAAGGACACGTGAAGGAGTAAAAAATCGAAGTAATAAACGAGCTCAAATTTTAAACTGAGACATGAGTATTGGAAAATTCAGAGAGTACTTTGTTCAAGGATGACATGCTGCCACTGTTTATAACCCTGTTGTAGCTACAACTATTGTCCCCAATTTATTTTATTTTTTATGGCCCCCTTCATCTTTTTAATTTTTTTGAAGGATTAGAAATTTTAGCTTTTTTCACCAGATTTTCCCCATGACTTGAAGGTTTGAAAAAATTGAAATTTTGTTTGCTTGTATCGGATGCACTCTTGGAATTTTTTCCGATGTATTGGGTGCACAATAGTCTAACTAGCCGAGGTTCCCATCGGCAGCATTCCAAAGTCTCTGACTGATGTATCGGATATCATTTTGTCTAACTGCATCGAAATATTTTTGGCGATGTATCAGAAGCTTAGTCCAGAACTGTTTCGATGTATCGGGTCTCCAATTGTCTATCTTTTTCCGCTATCCGCCAAAACTTTGTCAACTATCTTTTTTCCGTATTGGTCATTTCTTTTGGAATGATCCAAGAACTTAGTGGTTGGATTGGCCAATGTTGTGGAGGTGGAGTTTGAAGTTGACCTGATACCTTCTCGTAGTCTTTTTCGATACTGATGCATGGTTAGATAGTTGTCCTGCCGATAGTGGTTTTATGTGCTTTAGCATTGTTCGCTCATCTCCCGGGTCCATTATTCGGAGGACGTTCGATGCTTCGCATGCGATCGTAAATTATTTTCCAATATCCACTTGGTGCTTCTATTTTTACCCACCCGAAAACATATCCAATCCCATGTTCAAGCTTATAAAAGCCCATAGAGGTTGTGTATACGGTCATTGTTCACCGTATTGGTCGCCAGTTGGAGCTGCGTAGTTGTCGTTGTCTGAGCAAATCATTTGCTGGCAGAAGTCCCACTCGTCAAGGTCATCCACAAGGTTTTCCAGGTAGGATCCTCCTCCAATCCTATTGCTCAGCGTTGTTTTACCGCAGCTTGATAGGGTTAGGTCATTTGCTTATCCCGTGGGGGTTATTTCAAAATGCAATGGTCTTCTCTTTATAATAGGGTTCACCCTGGTTTTTTTTGTGGATGTCGTTTTACCCACCAACCCAGTTTCTTGTTTATTTTCATCCAACTTGTTATTTCATCCGGCCATGAGTTATTCTTCGAAATTTGTTGGAAGAAAGAGGGTAAGGTGCAGACGAACGTTTCGCCATCTGCACCGCCCCCTCATTCCCTTCACTATTTTAGGACAAGGACGCAATCGTCGATCAAGCATGGTTAGGTTTTTGTGGGATGCTAGGGGAAGAGTTTTTCTGTTGTAGGTGAGGACCATGTTTAGGGGTTAGCAATCTGTGGTTTCAGGGTTTTCCCACCCTTAGAATTTCTACCTGTAGATATAAGGTCATGGTGAAAACCTAGGGTTTCCTAGTGTAAGTTTTTCTTATAATTTTGTGTCTAGGATAGCTTTGAAAGCTTAGTGTTTTTTTTAGATTCACATACAGAAAACACATTTTGTTTGATAGAAGCAAAAGTTGTTCAGCATGCATCTTGATGAGTTGGTAATGTTCTGGTTAATTTTGTTGTTGCTTTCAATATATAGTTTTCTATGTGTGAGTGGACTAAATCTAATCTATATGATCAACACAGGACCATCATCCGCATAACAACATGCCTCGAAAGCAAAAAAAGAAGGCACAAGCAACAAAGGAAGAACTGGAGGTAGACATAATAACCTGAGTCGAGGTTATTTACGAACAAACCAAAGCCATCACTGGTATCGATCTTGAATATAAATGGGGAGAGATATATTGAATTATTTCAAATCAGAGTGTCCCAAAGGTTGGATTCAAGGATTTTCCTATTTATGCCAATATCGAAAGATCAACCATCATGAAGGTGGCTACCCGACCTAAGCTTTTCCCTTGTTCTGAGGTGATAGGATGGATCTTGCCCATGGAAGATGTGACAAGGATGATATTGGCTAACACTGAAGGGCATGGTTATGGTTCCTATAGCCCAACCTATGTAGCTATGGCCTACAAATTTCCAACACCTCAGAGCTATTTGATTGAAGGATGGTTGAAATACCTCAATCTAGATGTGGTGGAAACAGTCAAAAGGATGATGATCCCAGGTATGAATTTTTTGTACGAGGCCTTCAGGGGAGTATGAAACAACAAGCCTCTGTACTCCATATAGGTTGATAGCCCTGATGTTAAACATGATATTCGGGAGGGCCAATGGGAAGAACTTAAAAATAGGTTGGGTACCAATGATCTTTTTTGTAGCCACTCAAGGTACCATCTTCAATTGGGAAAACATAGTGTCCAATAGTTTGTCAGCCTGCATAAGTGCAGCACTGGGAGGACTCTCACAAAAGAAAACATAATTTTATATGAGTTCAATCTTGATTGATTGTATTTTATGCATGCAGCCATTCCCAGCATTGAAATGCCAATGGTATAAGGACTTGTCCCCTGTATATGCTGCTTACCAATTGTTGTGGGCTCACAAGTATTACAGTCACTACAAGAATATTTGTGAAGATTTTATAATGTCATTGTAGTACACATTGATTTTCCTGGTTGAGTGTAATTGCATGTCTGAGGAAGCTTTGAAGGCTGCGCAAGATTATGGGCACTATTACTTGACTGAGGAGGGTTTGTATTTAAGAATGTTTGGTGGGTTGAGGGCTCCTTCCCTTCTGCCTAAGTATGCTACCGATTTTTTCATTCATAAGGAGATAGTTAGAAAACTATACATTGATGGAATTGGTAACTTCTTGTTTGCGCAGAATAAGGCTGTGTATCCTCTAGTCCGATTTTTTATAGGGAGTTATAAGTTTTCCAAAGTGAAAAATGCAGCGGAATTTGTTAAGGAGTTAGAATATTTTCACTTTGGTGAAATGATTTTCCATAGAAATGATTTCGAGAATAAGGTTGCTAATTATTGTACCACAGTAGGGGTGCATTTTGAGTATGCAGATTATTGGGATAAAGATGAAGAAGTTTTCTGGAATGCTCGAAATATGACAGCTTTGAGGAGGAGTTTTAAACAAAAGAGAACTATGGTTGGTAGAAAGGGAAAGGCTGCTGAGCAATTGAAGAAGCAAGAAGAAGAGGTTGCAAAGAAAAGGCAAGAAGAGGCACATAAATTAGCTCAAGAAGTAGAAGAACAGTTGAAAGCAGAAGAATACGACAAAAGAAAAGTAACAAAAAGGCTGAGAAGAGAATAGAAGAAGCCAAGAAAATAATAGAAGAACAAGAATTACAGAGGAAGCATAAATAAAATGAGAGATTAATATTAGAAGCAGCTGATAAAGAAAGGGAGCAGGTAGAAAAATCAGCTGAGGAGTTACGACAAAAGGCACAAGAGGAACAAGGCTATGCAAATCACGAACAGACTCAATCTTATGCTGATCCAGTAGAACCCTCTGTTCCATCCAATAGCATAGTGGGAGAAAATCTAGTTTCAGTATCAAGAATTGAATTGGTTCCTTTTATGCCAACAGAAGAAGATGAAGTGCCTGATCTAAATAATATTTTCTATGAAAAAAAAAAGAGGATTGTGAGAACAGAGAAGAAGATGAACACTGGAGGAAAGAAAGGAGTCATGGTAAATGAAAAGACAGTGGTTCATGGCACGGATAAAGATCCGAGATTGATGGCAAGGGTTGGTGTAGCCACAACCCTAGCTACTGAAGACAATGTGGATAGAATAATGACGGATTTAGAACAATCCTAGAAGAATATTACTCAATTGAAAGAAACCCTGAAAAAGGAAAGAGATGAAAGTCAAAATCTAAAGAGAAAGTACGAAGACATGATTAGTGAGATTGAGGAATCCAAAGTAGAGTGCCAAACCTTACAGTCAGAAAAAGATGCTTTGGTATTATCAACAAGCAATATAGAAAGAGAGTCCAAGGCTACCTTGGCGGAGTTTGAAAGATTTCAGCAAAGACATCAGGTTTTAGAGGCAGAAAGACATAGTCTGAAATCATCAATTGAAGAATTGACTAAAGAGAAAGGAAGTCCAGAGAATAAAGTGGCAGAACTAAAGATGAAAAATAATACTACTGAGGGGAAAGCTAAGCATTACTAGACTCAAGTACCAGAATTGGAAAACCAGAAAGCTTCACTGGAAGTTTCATTAAAATAAGATATGGAGAAAAAAGAAGAGATTGAGCCATTGAAGAAGCATTCTCTCGCACCTAGAAGTAAAATTCATCAGATGCAGCTTCAGATGGTGGAGGAGATGTTGAAGGTTCAGCAGGTAGAACTAAGGCTGGAAGAAATTGTGAGTACAACTTCTTACTTTTTAGACAGGACCCATGATATCTTGGAAATTCTACAAGGACGTATGACTTGGTTGGAAACAACCAAGGAACCTCCAGTTGATGCACCCATCAAGGACCTAGAGACAATGAAGCCGGAGTATGAACTAATTGAATTCGGGAATAAAGCAACAGAGGAATTGGTAAAGGCAGTTCGGAGGACAAAAGGTGTTTGTGTAGAATTCTACAGAAAAGTTCTCATAACTTACAATCATTGTCAGACATCTGCCAAAACAAGGTTAGAGGAATTTCCCGATCATGAAGGATTTTTGAAGCAAGTTCAGGAAAGATGGAAAGAGGATGAACAAGGTATTCAGTTGGTCAAAGGTTTGGATGAGAAGGTACCAAAAAATGAAATAGCACAGGAAGCAGTAAGCAGTCATTTATTGGAATATCAACTTCATTTGATTCCAGCTAGAGTGGCAAATATAAAATCTCAAGCTGCTAAAGATGAGATCATCATCAGATTCCTAGAGCCTTCTGGTTTCGAGACTATAGCAATAGATGCAAATGTTTGGAAGAAATTTGTAAATGATCAGGATGGGCCCACCTAATGGGCTTATCCAAATGATTGATCAATTATGTAATATTTTGTATTTATCATTTTTCTAAGTGCATACACTAGAAGCCAAATTTTTGTAAAGAAAGAGTCACGGGAAGACCAAAGAGCTGAGGGGGAAACTCAAAAGTTTTTTCTGTTTGTATAAATAGAGGTGAATTAGATGTATGAAAGGACATTTTTTCATGCTATATTTTGAAATGTTATTGTAAGAATAATTACATCTTCTTATAATAAAGGGTTTATATTTTCTGCTGGAGAAGGCACTATGGAGTCTCAAATTCTTGCCATAGATTGGTTGAATGTGAACTACTTTTGTTTCAGATTTTTCTATGAACTGTGAGATTGTTCTAACCTACAAATTATTTCATGTAATGAATGTTTTCCTGTAATTTCTGTGAAACTTCCACAACATATTTGAGTAATGAATGTTTTAATTGACAATGAGCTGTCTCTTTGTTTATCTTTCTACTTATATTCATGTATTCGGAAATATGAACAACTATGTGTAATATTCTAAATGCATGTTTCATAGTACATTACTCATCATTAATTACAGTATTTCACCCTAGGGATAGGTTAGATAGAGTTAGTTAGCATTAGTATAAGTTGTTCTTTATTTATGATTTAGAAGCGAAAGAGGTAAGACGATAGGTAAGAACCTGCACATAACATTGTGAAACTCTTCATTATATCTATCGATTTCACTTAATTAGGCACTTACATATCATACAAAAAAATAAAACTAAAAAATACACATAAACAGTGGATCGGGCCGCAATAGGTAAAACAAGATTTAATCGTTACTTGACCTACGGTAACCGGACCGCAAACTGGATGGATTCCCCATACCAAACAATAATGAGATAATTGGGAATGCTTATTGGGGAGAATCCCTACTAATGTTTCCTAGGATTTTCCAAGCCTCAACTGTTTTGGCACTAGAAGGAGGGTTGCTAGTACATGGCTGGCCGAGGAAATTCATTTTATCGAGATCACCCCACCGGTGACAGTTCTGAAACCAGTTTCCCTGAAAAACCTACTCCTAAAGAAAAGGGCACAGGGTATCTCTATCCCATTGATAATGAAGTGGTTGAGTATTTAAGGAGAATTACCAGGGCGTATGAAAAGAAGATTGGAGGGTTACCCATTATTCTTGCTTTACCTAGAAGAGAGTTTCGTAAGAAGGACTGTCCTTAATTGGAAGATTGATTGTTGGTGGAAGACCTTGAATAACTGGTAGAAACATCCTTGCAATAAATTGTCCAACCTCTGAATCAGTTGGGACCAGATTCCCCTCACTGCTCTCCTTTTTGAACTCATGTCCAGTCTCCTCCTCAATATCCACTCAAAATCATGGCCAATGTGAATGTGAATCAACCACCTCCACCACCTGCTTGGAGGGCTAGATCTCCTTTAAGCCTGACCCCTCCATTGCATGCTATGCCTCAGAATTTTGACAAGTCACTACCCAAATTTGAACCAAATGAAGGAATTCTTGTGGATGATCATTTGCAGAGTTTTTATCTAGCTCTAGAAGGTTTACAAGCAGCAGAACATGAAGATGTGGTCTACAGATTGTCCCCGCATACTCTTAAGGGAAAAGCATTCTGATGGTACTTTTCCTTGTAGGAAAATTCAATTACAATTTGGAATACATTTGAGAAGTTGTTTAGAAACAAATATGGAATTCAGAAAACCCATGCTACTTTAATGAAAGGATTAATTGCCCTAAAGAAAGAAAAGAAAGAAAAGGTGCAAAACTTCACTCATAGTTTTGATTCCTACCTGAATAACTTTGATGCAGCTGACAAACCAACTGGGCACACCCTAATTGAGTATTACGCCTCAACTCTTGGGCTGTACCTAGCCATGTTTGTAAAAATATCGGTTAGGCCCACCTTAGTAGATACTTATGAAGAAGCTAAGAAGGTGGAAACAAAAATGGAGAGTATAGACCATTATCCTGTACAGTCAGAAGAAAAAACTTATGGGAACATAAATCCTTTATTATTAACTAAACCTAAAGATGAGCGGTCACAAGATTTAGATGGGGTGGTGAAAATGATGCAGAAACTATCAAATCAATTAATTTATATGGAAAAGGAAAAGGAGGCCCATAAACAATACAAACCTTATTATAAAAAGCGAGATGATAATGGTCAACCCAAGCCTCCCTCACATAGTCCCTTGACCATGAATTTGACATATGTGGGAATGGACAATTTATGTACATTCCATCAGCATCCTCACTCTGAGAAAAATTGCCCATAGTGGATAAATTCTATGACCTTAGTGATGAACCAGTTATTGGATTCTAAGTTAACAGAAATTGTGGATGAGAAAGAGAAAGGTAATGAACCAACATAAACCCAATAAGAGGACACTTTGGTTTTATGGGATTGTGTTTCCATGTTCAATGTACAGGATGAATATCTCACTGAGGAAGAAGAAATACTAGAGACAAATGTTACAACAAGGAGTCAGAATTCTTTAAAAGAAGATAACATGATACTGCCCAAGATTAAGAAATTTCAGGAGAACATGAGAAAAATAAAGAATAATACTCCAAATGTTAACATACCTGAGTTTGTCAGCTCAAGATAGAGTCCCAAGAAAATAAATATGCCTGTAAAGTCTACCGAAAAAAAAGTTGAGAATGTCAAGAAGAATTCTACTGAGCATGAAATGGGATATGACAGATATTAAAAAAGCTAAAGAAAATATCTCCTTGTTTCAAATGTGCAATCTACCCCAACAAAAGAAAAACCTCTTAAAAGAACTTGAAACACCTGTGAAGGAACCCCAAAATGATAGCCAAGCTGATGAAGAGATTGGTGAAGAAAGTTTAGGAGGGAAGTCTAAATATAGAACTCTAGCATTCCACCTAAAATTTGAAATTTTCAATTACAACGTGCATATTTTTCTGGTGGACTCTGGAGCATCAGTAAATGTCATGCCGCTTTCAGTTTGCAAGCAAATAAATGGTCAACCTAAGCCAACCACATACCAAGTTATCTAATTGGATAGGACTGCAGTGAAAGTGATAGGAGAAATGGAAGATGTCCTGATTCGTTTATCAGCAGATGAGAGGGTATGTTAGTATATAGACATTGTTGTAGCAGATATCTTGGACACCTATGGTTTGGTTTTGAGCTGGGATTAGGAAGCAAAATTGGAAGGATATTTTGCATCAAATTGGTCACATGTATGGTTACCTTATAGAGGCTGTCAGAACTAAATAAAGGTGTTAAGAGAACGTCAAAAGAAGTACAACGTAACTCAGTTGGAAGGCAAGAATGAACCGGTCAATTTTGTGTTGGGAAACTATTTTCTTGAGTTGGAACCAAGAAATTACCAAGCTAAAGAGGCCAGTAACATATCAGATATCCAACCCGATCTCCTTTAGTTTTCACGGGCTAATAAGATTGATTGTAATATAGTAGATTTAGTTTCAGATGTAGTTAGTAGTTCAAATTCAGTAGGAGTAGAAAGTTTTTGGATTCTTTATTTTGACGATTCCAAAACCTTGGAAGGATCAGGAGCTGGCTGTGTCTTGATTGATCCAGAGAAAAATAAATATTTTCTTTCATGTAAATTAGAATTTTAATGTACAAATAACACAGCTGAATATGAAGCATTAGTCCAGGGACTGAAAAAGCAATGGAATTAAAGGTAAAGAATCTTAAAGTGTACAGATATTCCAAAATCATTGTTAAACAAGTTCGAAACAAAATTCATTGCATATCACCGCATTTGAAGGCTTACCAAAATGAAGTTTGGGATTTATTAACAAATTTTCATGCATTCAATATTTCTTTAATTCCTAGAGTAAAAAATGCAGCAGCTGACTTATTAGCTACTTCCGCTGCAAGGCTGGTACCTACAAATAACAGATGCTCAATTGAATTGCTTTTCAGGCCTTCTGTTCCAGACAAATATTGGAATGTTTAATGAATGATGATACATTTAAAGGAGCCATAATAGATGATGAAGAACATCAAGCAAACCTCCAGAATGGAAATTTCATTCCTAAAGGAGTCAGAACTCCAAAACAGATGTTTGATCTAGATAACAAGTTTAGAAAACCAGCAAATGTCAAGACACATAGCTCGTCTTTACAATTTGAGCTGATAAATCTAGGGACAAAGGGTGAACCCAAATATGTGAATTTGGGAAAATGTTGTTCACCTGGGGAGAAGGGTATATTCATCAGTTTATTTAGACAATACAAAGATGCATTTTCTTGGACCTACGAGGACCTCAAACCTTATGACACCAGAATTATATAGCATGTTATTCCAATCAAAGTTGGAGTTAAAACTTATTAGCAACCTTTGAGAAAGATGCATCCCAAACTAGAGCCCCTAATTCAAAGTGAAGTAAAAAATCTTCTGGATGCTAAGATCATATTCAAAGTTAGACATTCAGAATGGGTCTCAAACTTACTGCCAGTATGAAAGAAGTATGGAGAGATCAGACTTTGTGTTAATTTCAAGAATCTAAACCATGCGTTAGATAAAGATAACTAGAACCAAGTACTACAAATGGAACAAATACTACAAATGGTCTCAGGTTATGAACTATTTTCTCTATTGGATGGATTCTCAAGTTAGAACCAAGTACTAGTACTAGAAGAAGACAGACTCAAGACCACCTTCAGAACTAAGTGGGGGAATTTTGCATATAGGGGAATGCCCTTTGGACTCATTAATGATTGAGAGACTTTCCAAAGGGATATGGATATAGCTTTCTGCATTCTGATTGGAAGGAGTGTTGTGGTCTATTTAGATGATGTTACAATATTTTCAAAGAAGAGAGAAGAACATGCATTTCATTTGAAACAAATTTTTGAACTTTCTAGAAAATATGGCATTTCTTTAAATCCTAAGAAATGTGTGTTCGCTGTTACTGAAGGAAAGCTATTGGGTCATGTTATTTTGAAAAAAGGGATCTCCATTGACCCAGAGAGAATTAAATCAATGAAACAGATCCCTTTACCCCATAATTAAAAAAGTATGCAATGTTTTATGGGGACAATCGATTTCGTGCGAAGGTTTGTGCCAAAATTTGCTCAAATAGTCAAACCTTTGCAACAAATGATCAAGCAAAGTGTGCAATTCAAGTGGATTGATTCAGAGAAGGATGTGTTTAATAAGATCAAGACAACCATAGCTCATGCACCATCACTTAAAAGTCCTAACTTCAAAAAGGATTTTATCTTGTACACTTTTGCTTCAGATGATTCGTTGGCAGCAATGCTTACACAGAAAGAAGAGGGGGGAGATGAGTACCCCATATAATTTATGAGCACTGGTGTACAAAGGGATGAATCAAACTATCCCACATTTGATAAGTAAGCCTATGCAGTTTTTAAAGCGGTGAAGCAATTTAGACCGTATATACTTAAGAACCATACCAAGGTAATAGTCTCGCACTCGACAGTACGATCTATTTTTGTACAAAAGGAATTGGGAGAAAGAAGAGGTAACTAGGTGACTACCTTGCAAGAATACTTTCTAGAATTCAAACCAGCAACCATAGTTAAAGGACACGGGCTCTGTAAATTAATGGATGAGAGTCAAAACAATGAAGATAACAGTTGGGATAATGAAGCTGAATTACACATGGTGGATGTATGTCCTTTATTCACAGCTCCAGACTCCTGGTATAGAGATTTAATTCATTATCTTCAAGAAGGATATTTGCTGGAACATTGGAATCCCAAGCAAAGAAGAGAATTACGTCTGAAATCAGCCTTATATCATATTATTGATGGAGTGCTGTTTAGAAAGAACTACGATGGAGTTTTTCTTAGATGCTTGGAACGTGAAGATGCAAATAAGGTTGTAGCAAAACTACATGATGGGCCTGCTGGAGGTCATTTATCAGGAGATAAGACAACACACAAGATTTTAAGAGCTGTATATTACTGGTCAACATTGTTTAAAGATGCTCACGCTCAAGTTAGGAAATGTGATACTTGTCAAAGGAGCAGTGGGAGACGAGCCAAGGTAGCAGGACCTTTGAAACCAATTATTATTTCAGGACCATTAGAGCAGTGGGGGATTTATGTTATTGAATAGATCAATCCAAATTCTTCATTGCAGCATAAGTACATCCTGATAGCAACATACTATTTCACCAGATGGGTAGAATCCATTCCATTACGAAAAGTGAATGAAGATGCAGTTATGGAATTTTTGCAAGATCTTATTATGACCAGGTTTGGGGTTCCAATTTCCATGGTTTTGATAATGCTTCATATTTTCATTTATTAAATGACTGCATTTGTAAATGAAAAAGGAATTAAGCTACACTATTCTTCTAACTGCTATCCACAAGGAAATGGTTTAGTTGAATCTACGAATAAAACCTCATTAGGATTTTGAAGAAAATGGTCATAGAAAATCAAAGGAGTTGGCATATAGCTTTTCCTAATGCACTCTGGGATGATAGAGTCACACCCAAGAACTCCTTAGGTGTGTCTTCCTGCACTCTTGTCTATGGGAAATAAGCTATCCTACCTCCTAATATTCTATTTCCATCCTCTAAACTAGCCCAAGAGTCTAGAGAAATTGATAATGAGGTTCTGCAAATACGAATTCATATTCTACTTAAGTTGGAGGAGTCTAGATCCAAAGAAATAGAGAGGTTTAAACATCAACAAGAGATGGTGAAGAGATGGTTTGAAAAGCACAAATCCGGGAAAAAGGAATTTGAAGTAGGTGATTTGGTTCTTAAGTGGGATCACCTGCATGATGAGAAGGGAAAGCACACCAAGTTTCAGCAATTGTGGATAGGCCCTTTTTAGACTGCAGAGAAAATAGGCCCCTCGGCTTACAAATTGCAAGATTTACAGGGGTGGGAGGAGAACTTGCCAGTAAATGGTTTAGTTCTCAAACATTATTTTTCTTAAATGATTTTGAGTTCTTTGTACATAAATAAATGGTTTGTTTGTTTGTTTTTCTTTATTTATATTAGTTCTCTTGATTTACATTTTACTTGCTCAAGATTTAATTTCCTGTAATTTTTTGTTTGCTTTATGTTTCAATAAATCAGCACAACTTTTGGTTTTGGAGTTCATCAGAGTTCTAGATAAACTAAAAATATTTGACCAAAGACTAGTTCCTATTTACACATACATAATGTTTAAGGACTCTTTAAGATTAGTAGATTGTCTGAATAGATTATGAACACATTGAAGTCCTATTTAATCCCTGTAAAATAACCAAGGTCAGAAAAGTCTAGAATACTATTTCGAGGCTCCATTCACTTCACACTAAAGACTGTCATAGGAGGCTAACAACAAAATTTTTGAGACCCATGGAAAGGAAGCAACGTAAACAATTGTATTATATTTAAATGATCCCATGCCACAAATGAAAGCCAAAAGGATAACAAGAGTCCAAATCTCCCAGGAAGAAAACATATATCAAAATACATACTGAACAAAATCAGTTTGAATAAGATTGCTCAAAATTTCTTCTTTGTCTGTGAGTTGAAATCAAAATATCTCTCACACAAAAGGAAACTATGGATAGAGGGGCCTGAACTAAAATTTAGAAATACAGCAATCAGGGAGGACTCAAAAGGACAAAAGTCCAGAAGCATCAAAAGAATGCAAGATGGCATGGGAATGAGGAACAAACGAATATACCCATTCACCATCTATTACAATCCCGTGGTGTCTAAGTTGGAAGCTATCCAAAGGAAGAGGTAAAATAAACTTCATATCTTGGCTTTAGAAGAGTTATTGAGACTATGAAATCCTGGTTCCCCTTTTTCATTTGGACCATCATCAATGTTTAAATTTAATAAATCTTGTATTATAGAAAATCCATACATCTTAAAGAAATCTAATAATGTGATCTAATAGGATACCATTAAAGCAGTTGCTGTCTCAAAGGTCAGTTGTTCAGAGATCTGTGTTCGCCAGGTAGTTGCCAATTGTTGCAGTTGCAACTATTATCCCCATTTTTTTTTTTTTTTAGGGCCCCCCTTATCTTTTTTAGTTTTTTAGAAGGATTATAAAGTTTATCATTTTTCACCAGATTTTTCCCATGCTTGAAGGTTTGAAAAAATTGAAAGTTTGTTTGCTTGTATCAGATGCACTCTTGGCAGTTTTTCCAATGTATCATGTGCACAATAGTCTACTAGCCGAGGTTCCCATCGGGAGCGTTCCAAAGTCTCTGTCCGATGTATCGGATATAATTTTGTCTAACTGCATCGAAATATTTTTGTCGATGTATCAAAATCTTAGTCAGGAACCGTTTCGATGTACCGGGTCTCCAATCGTCTATCCTTTTTCGGTATCCGCCGAAACTTTGTCAACTGTCTTTTCTCCATATCAGTCATTTCTTTCGGAATGATCTGAGAACTTAGTGGTTGGATTGGCTGACGTTGCAGAGGAGGAGTTTGAAGTTGACCTGATACCTTCCCGTAGTCTTTTCTGATACTGATGCATGGTTAGATAGTTGGCCTGTTGATAGTGGTTTTATGTGCTTTGGCGTTGTCTGCTCGATCTCCCAGGCCCATTCTTCAGAGGAAATCCGATGCTTCGCATGCACTTGTAAGTTCTCTTCCACTATCCACTTGGATCTTCTATTTTTTCCCACCCAAACACATATCCAATCCTGCTTTCAAGCTTATAAAATCCTGTAGATGTTGTGTATACGGTCATTGTTCACCGTATTGGTCGCCAGTTGGAGCTGCGTAGCTATCATTGTCTGAGAAAATTGCTTGATGGAAGAATTCGCACTCGTCCAGGTCATCCGCAAGGTTTTCTTAGGTAGGATCCTCCTCCAATTTTGTTGCTCAGCGTTGTTTTAACGCAATTTGATAGGGTTAGGTCATTTGCTTATCCCGTGGGGGTTATTTCAAAATGCGGTGGTCTTCTCTTTATAAGAGGGTTCGCCCTGGGTTGTTTTGTAGATGTCATTTTACCCGCCATCCCAGTTTCTTGTTTATTTTCATTTGACTTGTTATTTCATCCGGCCATGAGTTATTCTTTGAATTTTGTTGGAAGAAAGAGAGCAGGGTGTATACGAGTGTTTCACCATCTGCACCGCTCCCTCATTCCCTTCACCATTTTAGGGCAAGTGTGCAGCCGTCGATTGAGCATGGTTAGGTTTTCATGGGATGCTGGGGGAAGAGTTTTTTTGTTGTAGGCGAGGACCATGTTTAGGGGTTAGCAGTCCGTGGTTTCAGGGTTTTCCCACCGTTAGAATTGCTACCTGTAGATATAAGGTCGTGATGAAAACCTAGGGTTTCATAGTGGAAGTTTTGCTTATAATTTTGTGTCCAAGATAGCTTTTAAAGATTAGTGCTTTTTTTTAGATTCACATACAGAAAACACATTTTGTTTGATAGAAGAAAAAGTTGTTCAACATGCATCTTGATGAGTTGGTAAAGTTCTAGTTAATTTTGTTGTTGATTTCAATATATAGTTTGCTATGTGTGAGTGGACTAAATCTAATCTGTATGATCAACACAGACCCATCATCCGCACAACAACATGCCTCGAAAGTAGAAAAAGAAGGAACAAGCAACAGAGGAAGAACCAGAGGTAAAAATAATAACCCTAGTCGAGGTTATTTACGAAGGCACCAAATCCATCACTGGTATTGATCCTTAATATAAATGGGGAGAGATATACCGAATGATCTCAAATAAGAGTGTCCTCGAGGATGGATTCGAGGATTTTCCTATTTATTCCAATATCGAAAGATCAGCCATCATGAAGGTGGATACCCGACCTGAGCTTTTCCCTTGTTCAGAGGTGATAGGATGGATATTTCCCAAGGCAGATGTGACAAGGATGATATTGTCTAACACTAAAGGGCAAGGTTATGATTCATATAGCCCAGCCTATGTGGCCATGGCCTACAAATTTCCAACACCTCAGAGCTATTTGAATGAAGGATGGTTGAAATACCTTAATCTAGATGTGGTGGAAATAGTCAAAATGATGATGATCCAAGGTAATAATTTTCGTATGAGGCCTTCAGGGGAGTATGAAATAGCAAGCCTCCGTACTCCATATAGGTTTATAGCCTTGATGTTAAACAGGATATTCAGGAGGGCCAATGGGAATAACTTCAAAATAGGTTGGGTACCAGTAATATTTTTTATATCCACTCAAGGTACCATCTTCAACTGGGAAAACATAGTGTCCAACAATTTGTCAGCCTGCATAAGTGCAGCACTAGGAGGAGTCTCATAGAAGAAAAAATAATTTTATATGAGTTCAATCTCGATTGATTGTATTTTATGCACGCAGCCATTACTAGCATTGAAATGCCAATGGGATAATGAGCGGTCCCCTGTATATGTTGCTTACCAATTGTTGTGGGATCACAAGTATTACAGTCACTACAAGAATATTTGTGAAGATTTTATAATGCCATTGTACACATTTATTTTCCTGGTTGAGTGTAATTGCATGTCCAACTAATATTTGAAGGTTGTACAAGATAATGAGCACTATTAGTTGACTAAGGAGGGTTTTTATTTAAGAATGTTTGGTGGGTCGATGGCTTCTTCCCTTCTGCCTAAGTATGATACAGATTTTTTCTTTCATAAGGAGGTAGTTAGACAGCTATACATTGATGGAATTGGTATCTTCTTGTTCTAGAAAAAGAAAGATGTGTATCCTCTAGTCCCATTTTTTATAGGGAGTTATAAGTTTTCCAAAGTAAAAACTGCAGCGAAATTCGTTAAGGAGTTAGAATATTTTCACTTTGGTGAAATGATTTTCCATAGAAATTATTCCAAGAATAAGGTTGTTGACTATTGTACCACAGTAGGGGTGCATTTCGAGTATGCATATTTTTGGGATAGAGATGAAGAAGTTTTCTGGAATGATGGAAATATGACAGCTTTGAGGAGGATGTTTAAACAAAATATAACTACGGTTGGCGAAAAGGGAAAGGATGCTGAGCAACTGAAGAAGAAAGAAGAGGAGGCTATAAAGAAAAGAAAAGAAGAGGCACATAGATTAGCTCAAGAAGCAGAAGAATGGTTGAAAGTAGAAGAACACAAAAAAATAAAATCAACGGAAGAGGTTGAGAAGAGAACATAAGAAGCCAAGAAAAGAATAGAAGAAGAAGAAGTCCAGAGGAAGCAGAAAGAAAATGAGAGATTAAGATTAGAAGAAGCTGATAAAGAAAGGGAGAAGGTAGAAAAATCAGCTAAGGAGTTACGACAAAAGGCACAAGAGGAACATGGATATGCAAATCAAGAACAGACCCAGTCTTATGCTGATCCAGTAGAACCCTTTGTTCGATCCAGTAGCATAGTAGGAGAAAATCTAGTTTTAGTATCAGGAATTGAATTGATTCCTTTTATGCCAATGGAATAAGATGAAGTGCCTGATCTGAATACTATTTTCTATGAGAAAGCAAAAAAGAGGATTGTTAGAATAACATAGAAGAAGGTGAACACTGGAGGCAAGAAATGAGTCATAGTAAATGAAAAGACAGTGGTTCATGGTACAGATAAAGATCCGAGATTAATGGCAAGGGATGGTGTAGACACAGCCCTAGCTACTGAAGACAATGTGGATAGAATAATGATGAATTTAGAACAATCCTAGAAGAAGATTACTCAATTGAAAGAAACTCTAAAAAAGGAAAGAGATGAAAGTCAAAATCTAAAGAGAAAGTACGAAGACATGATTAGTGAGATTGAGGAATCCAAAGAAGAGTGCCAAACCTTACAGTCAGACAAAGATGCTTTGGTATTATCAGTAAGCAATATAGAAAGAGATTCCAAGGCCACCTTGGCAGAGTTTGAAAGATTTCAGCAAAGACATCAGGTTTTAGAGGCAGAAAGAGATAGTCTGAAATCATCAATTGAATAATTGCCTAAAGAGAAAGGAAGTCTAGAGAATAAAGTGGCAGAACAAGAGATGTAAAAGAATACTGATGAGGGGAAAGACAAGCATTACGAGACTCAAGTAGTAGCATTGGAAAACCAGAAAGATTCACTGGAACTTTCATTAAAAGCAACTATGGAGTAGATAAAAGATATTGATCCATTGAAGAAGCATTCTCTCGCACTTAGAAGTAAAATTCATCAGATGCAGCTTCAGATGGCAGAGGAGATGTTGAAGGTTCAGCAGGTAGAAATAAGGTTGGAATAAATTGTGAGTACAACTTCTTACTTTTTAGACAGGACCCAGGATATCCAGGAAATTCTACAAGAACGTATGACTTGGTTGGAAACAACCAAGGAATCTCTAGCTGATGCACCCATCAAAGACCTAGAGACAATGAAGCTGGAGTATGAACTAATTGAATTCGGGAGTAAAGCAACAGAGGAATTGGTAAAGGTAGTTCAGAGGACAAAAGGTGTTTGTGCAGAATTTTGCAGAAAAGTTCTCATAACTTACAATCATTGTCAGACATCTGCCAAAAGAAGGTTAGAGGAATTGCATGATCATGAAGGATTTTCGAAGCAAGTTCAGGAAAGATGGCAAGAGGCTGAACAAGGTATTCAGTTGGTCAAAGGTTTGGATGAGAAGGTACTAGAAAATGAAATAGCACAGGAAACAGTAAGCAGTCATTTATTGGAAGATCAACTTCGTTTGATTCAATCCAGAGTGGCAAATATAAAATCTCAAGCTGCTAAACATGAGATCACCATCAGATTGCTAGAGCCTTCTATTTTTGAGACTATAGCAATAGATGCAAATGTTTGGAATAAATTTGTAAATGATCAGGTTGGGACCACCTAATGGGCTTATCCAAATGATTGATCAATTATGTAATATTTTGTATTTATCTTTTTCCTAAGTGCATACACTAGAAGACAAATTTTTGTAAAGAGTCACGGGAAGCCCAAAGGGCTGAGGGGGCAACTCAAAAGTTTTTTCTGTTTGTATAAATAGAGGTGAATTAAATGTATGAAATGACCTTTTTCATGCTATCTTTTGAAATGTTATTGTAATAAGAACTACTTCCTCTTATAATAAAGGGTTTATATTTTCTGTTGGAGAAGGCACTATGGAGTCTCAAATGCTTGCCATAGACTGGTTGAATGTGGACTACTTCTGTTTCAACTTTTTCTATGAACTGTGAGATCGTTCTAACTTACGAATTATTTCATGTTATTTCATGTTTTCCTATTATTTTGAGAAACTTCTACAACATATTTGAGTAATGAATGTTTTAATTAACAATGAGTTGTCTCTTTGTTTATCTTTCTACTTATATTCATGTATTCAGAAATATGAAAATCTATTTGTAATATTCTAAATGTATGTTTAACAGTACATTACTCATCATTAATTACAGTATTTCTCCCTAGGGATAGGTTAGATAGAGTTAGTTAGCATTAGTATAAGTTGTTCCTTATTTAGATTTAGAAGCGAAAGAGGTAAGACGAGAGGTAAGAACCTGTGCGTCACATTGTGAAACTCTTCATTATCTCTATCAATTGCACTTAATTAGGCACTTGCCTATCATACATAAACATAAAACTAAAAAATACACTTAAACGGTGGAGCGGGCCACAACCAGTAAAACAAGATTTAACCGTTACTTGACCTACAGTAGCCGGAACGCAAACCAGATGGATTTCCCATACCAAACAATAATGAGCTAATTGGGAACGCTTATTGGGGAGAATCCCTACTATTGTTTGATGGGATTTTCTAGGCCTCAACAAACCCAAAGAGATTAATTCTTCCTTATCTTTCCTGTTAAATTTTAACGAGTCCAAGAAAGTTAACTTGAGTCTCTCTTCATTTTTTAGAAGATTGAAGAAGGGAGAGAATAATGCTTGATAATGTTACTTATTCGTGGATTTTATGAGCCCGAACTAGTACATGCTCGTTGTTGTTTTCATATTTTGAGAGTCTGGAAACTCCAAAGAAGAATCTAGGGGGTTCTTTTTCGTACAATTTAGTCTCCTGAGGCTGAAAAAGTATAAAACAATCCATAGAAGAACTATCTTAGCTCCTAGAGGACTAAGGTATACATTTTTCATACTTAGTCGACAAGGTCTGAAAAATGGGTAAATTAATACTAGACTGATGCACCTTCAGAAGCGATGGGTAGCCTGAGTTTAACGAGTGTGAAGGAAGGAAAGATCACTAAAAAATATCCCGTTGATTATGAGAAATTGGGATTACAACAATAAACTCGATGCTTTGTTCTTTAGGTTTTGCGAGCATGACAAAGACATATAGTACGTTCAAAATCTTTTTCATGTTTGGGTCTAGGGCTTGAAAAAGAGAAAACTAAGCTCATACCAGGTGTTCCTTTTTCATAAGTTTAGTCACTCAGGTCCGGAAAAGTGATAAACCTATGCCTGAAGATACTCTTCTCAATTCCAAAGAAAAGAGAGTGCTCCTTTTTGTAAATATTCCACATGGTCCGAAAAAGCGATAAACTATCACCAATGTAGATGCCCATTCACTTATTCTTAATGAGTTTGAACGAACAATTTTACTCGACAGTCTAATCTATTTTGAGGAGTTAGAACAGGGTCTAAAGAAAACTCCATAAGTACGGGGAACCTGATAATAGGGATAGCTCATAAAAAGATGCAAAACAAGGCTCATTTTGGCATGAAAAACAACTAAGAAGGCTCCCGCAAACCTAGCACAACTGTGACATGGGTACCAGAAGATGATAAAGTGTTCTAACTAGGGTACCCATGAGAAGTAGGCCCTATCCACGGAGGAACAATGATGTATACGAGGTCAAAAATGGTTGACACTATAGTCCATGGATGAAAAAGTGATCCTAGGGTTTAATGACAGATAAGGTATAGATGAAATGTTAGAAATAATGGCCAAATACTACCCTATATGTGATGGAAAACATCTTTGTAGTAATCTTGGACCTTCTATAGTTAGTAAAAACCCATGGTATTAGTCCATTCATTAAAAATTGATTTTAAACTATATGAAATATGTCAAAATTTTGAAATTTTTTCTATAAATAGTTCAAAAACAAAAATAGAAATACCATTTTGGGAAATTACTAAACTTGGCAAGTTTTTACCTCTGACTTCAGTTGCTCACTGAGGACAAACTGCTGGACTGAATTGAAATCCGCAAGTTGCAGGTTGGTCATCTCTCCCTTCTCCTTCTTTTCATCCGCTCAATTTTTAATTTTGGTGTAAAAATTTATCATTTTGTGCAATCCTACATATGTTACGCAACATACGTGGGTCTGTTTCTATAGAATTCATGTATACATGTTTTATATGCGAGTTACTAAAGAGCAACCCATGGATGACCCGCGATGTGCTTAAAGCACAGTCGTGTATGCTGTGCGACTTAGAAAAAGTTAAAAAATGGCCAAAATCAAAAGAAAAGGATGGATTCTAATGATTGACAATGGTTATTGGGTAGGTACAATATGGTTCTAGAGTGGAGGCAAAGAGAGCATGAGGATATGGATCGAGAGGAAATGGAGGCTACCCCGAATTTACAAGATTTGCAATAATGTGTCTTATTGAAATTCTACTGTACTTTTGGCATGAGGGCCAATGTCCATTTACTAGAGACTCTGATCAGTTACAAGGACCATGACCTTGGTCTATTTGATCTTCAAGGAGAGATATTGGATATTACAATAGAGGACATATACTTCATTACAGGGCTTTCCCCCAGAGGCATTCCTGTGAACCTTGAGAGTACTGGTAGGGGTGGTGACCCTATGAGTGTTCAGGACTACATTGACACTTACTACCCACCAGGAACACAGAATAAGGGGACATGTGTCCCAATTGCTCACATAACTAGCTTTCCATTACAAGTGATGGTAAGCACGGTGGTAAAGATTCCTAGTTGATCTTCACTACACTTGGCCACTCTGACTGAAATGCAGATTGCAGTGGAGTGCATGCAGGGTATAGTATTTGACTGGTGCTTGGGTATGATATCGATTATGAGGAAACAAATCTCTGACTGCAAGAGAGGATGCATGAATAAATTTGGGTATGCAATAATTTTGGTGTCGTTCTTCTTTGAGAGGGTTCCATCTATTAGCCCTGCAGTAGCACTACCACCACCTTCCCCTCACCAGCCTAGGCTCACTATATTGGGAGATGTGTTTCTCCGTCAAGGTGGTATAGGCTCAGTATAAAGTGTTTATGATGATAACTTCTATCTGTGGTGGGAAATACAAGTACCAAATCTCGAGCAGTTCCCATACGCCGAATTGGACTTCCGATGAGATAATAACCTTGTCCTCCTACTAGGGGAGGCATGGGGAGAGATAGGTATTTTTATCTTTTATGTTATTTGATTTTTATGAATTTTAATCATAAAGTTATGTATATACATATGTATAATAGTTTTGATCCTTTTTAAATGTTTTTAAATGCAGATGTTGGACCTATACACCTCGATGAGCACCCTAGGACATTTGTGTAACCCACACAGGGTGGAGACTAGAGTATACTACGATTTCTTGAGGGGAAGTTAGCTAGGATAACCCAAGGGGCCCCTACCATGCGGATAGAGCATATTCCCATTGTCATGTAGGAGTTTATAGTAGGGATTCTGATGACTTGGATACGCCTTTTTAGGAGGGTATCCAGGGCCATTATACATTACAGGGAGGCCAAAGAGGCAACCGCAGCAGAGGAGGCTGAGCAGCAGGCTTAGATATATAGACATACATAGAATTATGGTCCTATTTTTTTGTGTATTTATACAGTTATGACAGGATCTTCAGATAAAAAACGTGATCTATCTATGGAGATATTTACACACACACACACACACAAACATATTCCTGGTTATTTACATGTGTCTCAAATGTGTCCGTTATATTTATTTTACAAAATGTGTGTTAGGTTCCAGTCTAATATGTAGTTCGCATAAGCATCGGTAATTCTATTTTCATTCCTTTAAATGTGATTAGATGAAATATATTCAAAATTTCCTTCAAGTAATTTTACGCGCAAAAACTGACGTAGCAAAGTAGGGTTTCACACCTAATAATCACCATTGAGTTGGGAAACCACCAAATGAGTGTTAGGTTTGACTTCTAGATGGGTAATTCCAAGTAGTATAGCATCCCATAACAACTCAATAACTGTCCTGTACTCGGCTACATTATTAGTAGCAGGACCTAAGAAAGCGCCACCAGAGGAAACTAGTTGTCCTGAAGGTGAATAGATAACCCATGGGGCTGAAGCCAGGTTACAAGTATGGCGGCTAGAGCCATCCAAAAAACCTGCAAACCACTCAGCTGGCACCTGTAAGAACCAACAGACTATATAAGAAACACTAACCATCTAACTATTGTACATAAAAATACATACAATAAAAATACAAGAAAAAGCATCATGCCTAAGCATAGTACTTCTTCAGGTAGAGCCCATTTCTAGGCCAGGAAAATTATTTCCATCAAAATCGGTTAATTTGTATGCTCCTTTTTTAAATACCTTTGACATGATGTAGGGACCTAACCACATAAACTTGAATTTTCTTGCCCCTAAGGGTTCTTTGTCTTGATCCTAGAGAAAAAAAAGCTCCCCCTCAAAGAAAAATCTTGTCTTAACTGCTTTGTCATATTGGTTCTTTACCCTATTCTTATGAGCTTCATTTGTTGTCAACACATCTCTACGTCATTCATCCATATTTTCTAAGTGAAGAAAATGCTCTTCTAGTTTCACAGTGTCAGGAAGTAAATGAATAGCTATCTTAAGAGATGGAATCTCGCATTTGACCGGTGTGACTGCTTCCACCCCGTGAATGAGTTAGAAAGGTGAGAAACCCGTAGAAGTCTTGACATTAGTATGGTATGCCCAATGTGCAGGATATAGCATGATGTGCCAATTTTATCGGATTGCGTTAATGGCACGCTTTAGAATGGTTTTCAAGGTCTTGTTTACTGCCTCTACTTGTCCATTCGCTTGTGGGTAGAAGGAAGATGAGTGATCTTGCTTAAACCCTAGCATAGTAGTCACCTCGGTCATCATACTATTCTGAAAGTGACTGCCATGGTCAGTGACAATCTTCTTTGGTATACCGAATTGAGTAATGATTTGGTTAAACATGAAGTAAGTTGTCGTTTCACCGTCTGCTTTGAAGGTAGGCATTGCCTCTGCCCATTTGGTGAAGTAGTCAACAATGAAAAATGATATATTTGTGCCCCCAACAGAAATTGGATAGCATGTCATGTAATACACCCCCCACTTAGTGAAGGGTCCCACTGCAATGAAGGGAAACAATAGAGTAGGATGCGATCACATTTTCCTGGTGTAGAGCTGACACAGATGACAACGCTTCACAGCCTCCACACAATCCTTAAATATCGTGGGCTAGAAATAACTGGCATGTAAAATATTCTGGGTCGTTGCTAACCCAGATAAATGAACCCCACAAGCTCCGCTATGGGAATAATTTAGGACATGCTCATCCTTCTCGTGGTTGAGGCACCAATGAAAAATAGAATCTACCCCTCTATGATATAAATCATCACCTATGATCAGGTAGTTTTTGGCATTGACACACAATTTTCGCCTCTCTTGCCTCGATAAAGATGCACAACACTTCAAAGATTGGATATATCTAAGGATATATCCATACCAGGGATCAGAGGTGGAAATCAAAAAGATATACTCATCTGGGAATGATTCATCCTCCACCACTACATTCTCTTCTGTAGGAAATTTTGAGATAAGCTTTGCAAAAACTAAGGAATTTTTAGATTTTGCAGATTGGAAATATAAGTCAAACTCTTGGAGAATGACTATCCACTTGTTGAATTTGCCCCCGATTATGTGTCAGGACAAAACATACTAAAAAGGATTCACATCTACCACCACTGTGGTTGTCCTCAGTAAAATGTAGTGACGCAGCATCTGAACAGCATAGACAACTGCTAATGCTAATTTATCGACATGGGGGTATTTGAGTTCTGGACCAGCTAATGCACGACTAAGAAAATAGAAAACATCCTCTTAGAGCTTGTCGTCCTCCTGAACTAATACTACCCCAATGGTCGACTCTGACGAAACCAGATACAATATAAAGTCTTTAGAGTAATCTGGTGGATGTAATAAAGGAGCCAACATCAAATCCTTTTTCAATGCCTCGAATGCAAGTTGTGTGGTTTCATCCCATAAAAATGGAGTGTCTTGCTTAAGAAAGCGCATGAAACCCTTAGTTATCTTGGAATAATTAACTATAAAACACCGAATAAAGTTAGATTTCCCTTGTAGGCTCTAAATTTTCCTGATGGAACGAGGAGTATGCATATTTACAATAGCCTCAACTTTCAAAGGATCCACCTGAATTCCTTTGTTTGACATGATAAAACTGAGTAGCCTCCCCGACTCAATGCAGAAAACACACTTGTGGGGATTCAAGCATATTTTAAAATTTCTACATCGTTCAAAAATCAAGTGAAGGTGATCTGGATGGTCCCTCCTCTTGCAAGAATGGGTAGGAAAATCATCTAAGTATGGCTCGACAATATTCTTGATGTCGTGGAAGAAACATTTCATTGCCCACTGAAAAGTGGCTCCAACATTCTTTAAACATAAGGGCATTTTCTTGTACGTGAAGGTACCCCAAGGACAAATAAAATCCGTTTTATGCTCGTCTTTCGAATTGATTTGGACTGGATTATATCCATAAAATCCATCAATAAATGAAAATACTTTGCTACCTGCACAAGCATCAATGATTTGATCTATAAAGGGAGTGGGGTAGTTTTCCTTGGGACAAGATTTATTTAGGTCATGAAAATCAGTGCACACACATATTGTCCCTTGTTTCTTATCAACAGGAATGGTATTGGATACCCATTCCTTCAGAGAAATTCGGTAGACAAACCCAGCTTTCAACAACTTTTCCACCTTAGCCTTGATGGATGCCGCTTTACGTAGATTAACAGGTCAAAGCTTTTGTCGAACCAGTTTAGCATAGGGGTAGGTCTGGATTTTGTGTTCTGCAATAGATGGATCAATTCTTAGCATATCCTCATATGACCAGGAAAACACGTCGCCAAATTCCTTAAATAAGGCAATATATATGGAAATCTCCTCTGGAGAGAAGTTTGCACTGATATGCACATTTTCTATGACGTTGGGGTTTGCAGAAATGTTGATTGGAATGGTAACATAAATATTTTCCATATTCCCCTTAGCAAATATTCCCTCCTTTGGTAAAGGATTAATTTGTAAATCAACATCTTCCTCCAGTCTCACATGGAAATCTTGGTTTCCAATTCTACTCAGTTCTGGAAGGAAGTAGGAACTATGGAGAAGATCTTCACAAATATTATCTCGCCCATTCATAGCTTCCAAAATGGATTCATCTGAAGGTAAAACCATGTCTAAGCAGTCATTTGAATATAAAGTGTTCTCCGACCAGGAGGATAGATAAGCTTCTTCCGACTCCTCTAAGACTGTAGAAGGAGTCACGATAAGATCAACAGTTGTATTAACAATTGCTTGATAATCCAATTCCACTATAGATAAGGGAACTTTAGGTTCATGACGGGAAGGAAGGACCCAAGGATCAGTTCTATCAACAACCGTTGCAATAGAATTCCCTACACTCATAGAACCTAGATAGTTAATAGGGGATGGGATATCAAATGTTTCCATCAAAGATGAATATATTCCAACCCCCAAGTTCTCATTAGCTAGTTTAGTCTGATCCATCAAAGGTACAATGGACTCATTAGTCTCCAAATGGACCTTACGAGTGAAACTGAGTTGGTCAATAGTAACCAACTTCCCTTCATGTGGAAACACCACCACTCGAAGAATGACTGAGGAAATCACAGACATGGCGTAAGTCCAACTTCTCCCTAAAAGAAATTTATAATCCAAAAGAACATCAATCAATTCTACTTCAATAACCACTACTTTCCCTGCCAACCTAATCTCAAAAGCTGACAGGATACCATGCGAACAGAAAGGCCTTCCGTCGAAAGAAGTGAGTAAAGTGTTTGATGGAACTAGCTCCGAGGAACCTAAAGACTTATAGCAAGACATAGACATTACACAAGTGGTAGCACCTTTGTCAACAAATATACGTCCAATGGTTATGCTTCCATGGACAACGTCAATTGACAAATCCACATGATATGACAAGCAAATCTTAACATCTGAAAGATTGAACTTCACCAGCAGGCTCGATGAATCCATGCTGCCTAAAGCTGCTACGAGGGCACCCTGCTGAGTAGGAAAAATATGTAAAACTTCCAATGATAAAATTGCACAAGGATTTTGAGCCAAATATTCAACTAATGAGTAGTTGGAAGCATCCCTAGAGTTATTGTAAAATTCCTTTTTAAAGACACCTTTCGGTATCTTAGGCTTCAGATCAACAGTTTTCTCAATAGCCTTTGATTCATAATTGTTGTTTCTTTTATAGAATAAGGTGTTATATTGTACCATGTTGATATAGTTTTGATCAGGAGTAGCACTAGAAGTTGCCCCCGCTATATTCAAAATAGAAGCTGCATTCTGTCCTTGGGAAAATGGATCCTTTAAGACAGTTGGTTGTTTATTTTTAAGTAACTTCTGAGCTTGATCCATAAGAGGGAATCGATGAGTTAGGTGGTATCCATGGCACAACTTACAGGGAAACTTAACCTTCTTCTTATCTTTTTTACCCACATCAATATTGTTCGTGGATTTCTGCTTGTTTTCATTACCGTCACCCTTCTTTCCTTTCTTTTTTTTCCACTGGGCTGGTGACTTCCCTTTTGAGAATACTGCAAAAAAATAGTTGCAGTTTGATATGAGGGGGTGGTAGCCTCTACTGCCTCCGCTGCATATTGATTCCCTGCAAACTCATCAAGTTGCTTAGCCAGAGACTCTACAGTGGGAGAATTAACTGAACCAACCACACCATCGGCATGGGGTCCAGGCTTGGGTTTCTCTACATTATTGGTAGACCTTAGCACCTCATGTATGATTTCATACAAGATCCCATACTAAGAATAAATCAAATCTAAATGTTGGGCCCTGAGGATAACCTCTTCTTCTGTGGTCACCCCCAAAGTGGATACATTCTTAGATATATAAGGCAATAAAGATTTTAGGAACCACTCTAATAAGAACTCAGGAGGTATAGTGGATTTCATAAGCCTCTTCTATATTCGCCACTCCTGGATGTGATCCAAGATATGTGTGGCTTTGTTTTGCCAAAAAGTCGACAGCAAATATGTGCTGGCATCATACCGGATAGGAAGATGGAAGTGAATGAGGAACACAGTTGCTAAATCCAAAAAATTGTCATATGCAGTAGAGGGGAGTTCAATGTACCATTTTACTGCAACATGAGTCAAGGTCCTCTGGAAAAGCCTCAACCGAACGGAGTCATTGTTTAGTGAGTTTGAATATAACCATAGGTGAAAAGTGGTTATATTAGCACCTGGATCTTTGAGAGCTTTGTATTCAAACTTAGGAATGTTTGAAGGTAACTTAATATGAATAGATGGCCATG
The DNA here is from genome assembly GCA_001517045.1 of Pseudotsuga menziesii. Lineage (NCBI taxonomy): Eukaryota > Viridiplantae > Streptophyta > Pinopsida > Pinales > Pinaceae > Pseudotsuga > Pseudotsuga menziesii. The sequence goes on along the minus strand of LPNX010223461.1, from coordinate 286,915 downwards.
CTGCACTATGCCGCACGTGGCCATTCATCAAATTTGACAAGTCTAGAAAGTTTAAGGTTGTTAGGAAAGGAAGCTTTGGCCTAACCGAGGCCTGAAAAAAAGTCTGGGATGCAGAAGGACTTTCCCCCTGGTTCCCAAACAAAAAGGCGGGGTTTCCCCCAACCACAAGTTGTGAAGTAGTTGGACTACTCTGAAAATGATTCCACCTGATATCCAATGGATTACTTATGTGTGGTGCACTATAAGTGGTTTGATCTGCTCCAGATAAAACTGGAGTTTGGAAGAAGGAGCAGGTATCCGTCCACTAAAAAGTGAAAAGGGAGAGCTCGTGAAAGGGGTAGAAATCGAGGTCTGAAAAACTTGGCCAAAATCATTTGTGTTTCCAAACTACATTCCCACGTATGCAGGTGTAGGACCTACATAAGGAGTGGATGGGAGAATGTGCCCCCCATTCCATGGGAAAACCTGAATGAACGAGGAGGATCCACTTGGACCGCTTTGAGCAGTATGCAAGAAGGAGGGGGAATAAAAAGGTGCACTGGGAATCCCAGTGGCTACCCCACTAGACAGATCTACCACATTAGAGGGATCCAGTGGTTGAACCACTTAGCTGCTTGGTGACAGGGGTGTAGTAGATGCACTTGGTATTGAAGCACCAACCGAGGGAGGTGGGACTCCATAGCTAGACATAACTTTGCTGACAGGAACACCAATAATAGGTGCACTGAAGGGAACGACTTGGATGATGACATGATCGTTTAAGTCAGTTAGAGGGGGGTTACAATTCCTTGCAAACTCATCATCCTACAAGTCTTCAATATCTACTGTATTTTTTTCTTCCTAGTTAATCCTAAGTTTCGGTTCACCTGGAACTTCACTAACTCCTACAGGCTCAAAAGAATTGTCAGTATCTAGTCTCCACCTTTGAGAGGGAGGTGGAGGCTCCACTGTAACAGATAGAGGAAGGTTTTGTAACATTCTTGACCTATGAAAATGTTGGTCCTGCACAGCTATAAATTTGACTCACACACACCTAAAGGCCAACGAAACACATACAAACAAAACAACAGTCAATAAAAATGTCCTAAAGTCACACAGACACAACATATATAAGGTACAACTTCCAAAGGAAATCCTGAGATGATAAGGGGCCAAGTCCAACCAGTGAAGACTGATGGATGGTTACTTGGCGTCATGTGAAGATGTTCTTGGGCACAAGAGCTGGAATCACCCAACCTCCCTCCCAAACTGTTTACCGGGGTTACCTTCTAAGTTCGTCCAAGGTGTATCGGAAATAAACTTCCAATAACACGTGTATGTTCCCTAGTGTTAAGAAACTAAATGCTACCACAACTACACCGAGAGTCTGGAAGAATAGTCACAAGCCTGATCCTTATGCATGGGAAAGATAGAAAATCCCGAAACCATGTCAACACCGACACCGCACGGGTCCCAAGAGGTGGTATTGACAAGATACCCAAACACATAAAAATCCAGATATACGCTTGAACAAGGAATTGGAGGGTTATCTCCTCAACCAGGTTCTCATGCGGCCTTGTGCTTAACTCCTGTGTGAGAGGAGCTTTCCAGATGGTCTCTTGTAGAAGAGGATTTACCTAATGAAAGGCCTACTATGTTTGAAATCAAATCCTTATGGAGAGTTAAAACTCCCTAGTCCACAAGCCTAGCCTGATCTAGTTGATGTATGAGCCTAGAAAAAAGAAACTTACTAGTAAAATTTTAATGAATCATTCTTTTTAATGGGTTGTATTAGTCAAAGGTAGCGGGATGAGACTGTATGATGTTATAGACTTAGTAGAAAGAAAGAAAAAATGGTGTATAAAAAATTTCAAAGTAAATGCAACTACAATGCCAATTTTTCTTTTCTTTTCTTTTTCTTTGTAATGCAAGCTAATGAAAATTAAAAAAAAAGAAACTACAAGACTTTAAAAGTTTTGATTTTTTTTGAAAAAATAACGAAAAGAACAACTACATGCAACCTAATTCAAGAAGTACAAAAATGATTTTGCCGTTTCCTTTTTTGAAAAATTAAAAAATGAGGATGAAAGTAAATGAAAATTGAGTGAGTTTGAACAATCTAAACATATAACAGTAAATGATTCAAACAAACCCTATATCAATACACTTCACCCAAATAGAAAGAAATGGCACAAAACCTAGACGTGGTGGAACTATCAAATCAAATACTAATAGATCCAAAAACGGAAAGAATGACTAACTCAGACCACTAAAAGCAGTACATAGCATATTAGTGTTTCAAAGGACTGATCAATGACCTAAAAAAACAAGCACTCATACCCAAAAATCCAAGTAGGAGGACCTAACACATTAACCAATGAAGAAAGTCAAACACAAAAACACTCAAGGACTTGACTAATCAAGTAAACTATGAAATGTATGGACCTAATACCACAGTATCATGTCAAAAATGAACTTTCACAAGCATATTAGAAAACATAAAAATAGGGACAATCAAGAACCCTATGGACTCACAAACACTTACAAGAATATGGGACTATCCTAAAGGAAACTCGCATACCATACACGACTGTCACTAAAGAAACTCGTGTATACAAAGTGAAATACGAGACTGTTACCAAGGAAACCCGCGTATGCTGTCGAAAATTTTCAAAAATAAAAGCAATTGACAGACAGGCTCTGAACATGGAATATTGGAAATCAAAGATAAAATTAAAACAAATCACAAATAGAATCAGACAGAGCAAAAAATTGTTTAGGAAGCCTAAAGAGAGGACCCACAATAGGTTGGACTCCCTAGCGGAGTCACCAGTTCTATTGTTTAGGAAAACACACCCTTATAACCTAGGGTCTCTAGGGTTACCAACTTACTAAAATAACTTGCAGACAATCAACCATTTCAGAATTTGAAATAAAAATAGGAAGAAAATGGGCATACCTTATTTATGATGGTTGGTCCTAGCTTTTCTTTTCTCTTCAAGTTACTTCCACAACTTCTAGGGTATCTCCAGTCACCTGCAAAGAACAAGATATTCCTGTAATATCTTATATATTATATCAATGGTTAATGAAATACCATATTTATAATGAAACAATAAGATAATTCGGAAATAACAATATATAAGAGTGCAAAGACACAATATTGGAAGAAGAAAACAAGTGTGATGAGATTACAACCCAACATCTGAGACAAGTGCTCCTTTGAAAACCAAGGACACTGAGTTATGATGCTCCAAGATATCTGGAGGCAACCCACCATCATAACTTTTCTCTATAACTTATGATTGATTAGCCTCAACCCCTACCCTCTATTTATACATGAGGAAAGAGAGAGGTTATAAAGGTTGAGATGGTTGAGGAAGTTGGGATAGTTATGATTAAGTGCCCAACTATCCTTGAATAATCATGTTTATATTTTTTAACTTTGGATTAAGGCATCCATGACTATTGATACTGGAAAGTAGTGTATGATATGCGACTTTCTTTAAGGAAACCCGCGGGTGCAAGCCCTAATGATATATACACGAGTTACAATGCACATACTCGCGTATGATACACGGGTTTCTATGCAAATAGTCTCGTATTCAACCTAATGTCCATACAAAAAATAAATCCAGCTGGTAAGGTAATGATGTATCAAAGGTCATGCCCATCTATAGTGTTTTGGCTACTTCAATCCATTTTGCCATTTTGTGTCCGGACACAATGGGTGTCAGTACTCGAACGGAGAAGTGTCATTTTACATGATAACACTCCTAAGGAGGAACAATGATGATGATGTTGTAGACTTTCCTCGTACGGAGGAAAAGTGATGATGTGGACCCTCCTCAAAAGGGGGAGCAGGTTGATGATGTTGTTGAGCCTCCTCGAAATGGGGTGCAGGTTGATGATGTTGTAGTAGGATTCATCATCCTTGGACATTAATCCTAAAGTGATACATAGAGTTGTGCCTCTGTGAAAGAGTGGGATTGCATCGTCCTTGGAATTATGTCCTAAAGTGATAGGGACTGATCATCCCGTAATTGAATCTGTAGAATTTTGTCTTTGAGAAAGTGGTATTATTGCATCAACCTTGGAATTATGTCCTAAAGTGATACAGACTGATCATCCTGTAATTAAATCCATAGACTTTTGTCTTCGACAAAGTGGTAGGATTGCATCATCCTTGGACTTATGTCCTAAAGTGATAGGGATGGATCATCCCGTAATTGAATCTGTAGACTTTTGTCTCCAAAAAAGTGGTAGGATTGTATCGTCCTTGGACTTATGTCCTAAAGTGATAGGGACTGATCATCCCATAATTGAATCCATAGAATTTTGTCTCTGAGAAATTGGTAGGATTGCATCATCCTTAGACCTATGTCCTAAAGTGATAGGGATTTATCATCCCGTTATTGGATCATGTGTGCTGCAGGTTATGTTTTTGATGATGATGATGTTGAATGAGAGATAAATTATTGCTGCAAAGGATCAAGTGATTGAGTGCTGTAGAAGATGAAGATCAAAGATGAAGACTGATCAAGTGTTGCTGCAAAGGATTAAGTGATTGAGTGTTGCAGACGATGAAGGTCAAATATGAAGACTCGATGTTGTAGAAGATGATTTTCTAGTACTGAAGATGTTGAAGATGTTCCAGTTGCTAATGAGTTGAAAAATTCCAATGACATATAGATGTATCACCTTGATGTTGCTAAATATGATCTCTCTCTTTACTCCTATAGTTGATTTTGTTGTTGTTAGTAGAATACCCTTCTCAATAAGGGGGAGTCTTGAAATATTGTAACTTTGAAAAATATTCTAAATGTATTTTATTGATGTAACCTATCAGAGATGTTTTATTCCTCTGTCGGGATGTTACTATTGTATTTGGTCATCATAGTATTAATCTTTCACAGTAATATAGGGACTAAAACAAAGTCGCATAAGATATTTCAAACAATTAAGCATGAAAATGGCATAATGGTGCTACAATAGGAGGAGTAGTAGCTCTGTATATTCAATAAAGAATGAGTAATACAATACAATGGTCATGCAAGCTGCATGAATGCCAAGACAATTCTAATTCCCAAGGATGTCATTCGAATTGAATGAATGGGTGTAACTTAACCGAATTCCAGCCACAATAAACACACCTAGTTAACCCACTGATAAAACCATGATTGACTCAACTGAGTCCTAACTGTATCAGAGTGCAATGGATGACTGAGTCTAACTAAAAGTAGCTCAAACACATGTCATTGCATGCCAATTAACAAGTGGTAGTGCATCATTAACTCCAATGAACCCCCATGAGGTTAGTTGAATTCAAACTAGTCATCAGAAGTAGTTGGAGGCGCCCTAGTTGTCTCCAGTTCATAAATAATAATAAAAAATAATCAAATAATGAATGGAGGCACCTTCACAACTCAAATTAACTGATTGTAACAATCATTTAGCAATTAGGTGCATTTATGACACTTAGATCACCTCACAATGGCTCCCTGATTGAAGGAGGAAGCCTAGTTAGCCTCTTTGATTGAAGGAGGAAGCCTAGTTAACCTCCCTGATTGAAGGTGAAGACTTAGCTGGCCTCCTTAATTTAAGGTAGGTGTGGGTGTGCTCATGCTAATGTCTTAGTGTGCTCATTTGATGCCGATTAAGTCAATTAAACTTAGGATAGTGGTTTAACAAGGCCAAATTGACCAAATTAAGTGTGCATGTTGGGTAAATGACTCCAACACCCCTTAAGCTATACTCAGGAGGAGTAAAAAAATGCATGAAATTCTAGGGGCTCGGAAAGAAATTCCATAGGTCACACTGTACAATAATGTAACTTAAACAATGCTCAAAAATAAATCTAAGTGAGGAAAGAGGGAAAACCCAGTGGGAAACCCCCCCCTCAAGCTGAACACTGAAAGTAGTTTGATCACCTTGATGAATTGACCCCCAAGAGTGAACAGAGGTAAGTGAACTTATTTTCTTAAAATATCTTGGTGAATATGTCTGCAATCTGCTCATCAGTAGGGCAGTATTGCAGAATGATGGTTCTGTCATGCACCAAATCCCTAATATAGTGCATGTGTATATCTACATGCTTGGTCCTCTGCCTAGTAACTGGATCTGTGGATATATTAATAGCACTTTTATTGTCACAAAATAGGAAATTGGACAAATTAATACCAAGATCAAACTTTGAAAGAATGCCTTGCAACCAAACACCTTGGATGAAAGCATTCTTTACTCCTCGGTACTCGGCCTCTACTAAAGACAATGCTATGGCGGCCTGATTTTTGCTAGAACAGAAAATGGGGCCACCACAAAACATGAAGACATATCTAGAAGTAGAATTCTGATCAATAGAATCACCCACCCAATCAGAATCTGTGTAACCAACCAGCTCTAGCTCGAAGTCTGTAACATAGTGAATGCCGTAGGTCCTGGTTCACTGAATATACTGGAGGATCCTCTTGGCTGCCTTCCAATGAAGATCATGAGGCTGATGCATGTATATTGACACAACATTCATGGCATAACATATATTGGGCTAAGAATTATTCAAGTAAAGCAAGCTACAAATTAGCTATCAATAAATAGTGCAGTCCATGGGAGGTGTGCTTTTTCCTTCTTCAAGGCTGATCCCTGAAAGGAAAGGGAATGGAGCAGAATTACATTCAGCCATGTTAAAATTAAATAACAGGTATGATATGTATTTTTACTGAGTGACCATTATCCCATCAATATTTTTCTCAATTTCGAGCCCCAAAAATTGCTTCAAGAGCCCCAAATCGCTCATTTCAAATGCATTGTGGAGGGCAGTTTTTATGACTAAAATAGAAGCAACTGTGCTACCTGTAATCAGTAAGTCATCAAAATATAAAAAAATAATAATAAAATTACCATCATACTACTATATATACACATTCATATCTTATTTACACCTTTGGAAGTTTTGCGAGAGAAGGAAGGCATCCATCTTGGAATACCACTCTCTTGGGGCTTGTTTTAACTCGTATAGTGACTTCTTTAGTTTGCAAACCAAAGATGAATCAGAAATGTATCCTTGGGATGATTCATTTATATCTCCTCATGAATATCTCCATGTATAAAGTCATACTTAACATCCATATGATGCACTTCCCAGTGCTTAGATGTAGAAATTGACAAAACTAGCGGATGGAGTCCATTTTGCAACCGGTGCAAAAGCATCATGGTAGTCCACACCTTGGTCCTGGGAGAAACATTTTGTTAACAGAATTGAATTATATTTTCATGTTGTGCCATCAAAATCAACCTAATTCTGAAACAACCACTTTCATTGAACCAATTTCCTCCCTGGAGGAAGAGAAACTAGCTCCCAAGTAGTGTTTTTCTGAAGAGAATTCGTCGCTTCGTCCATGGCGGCTTTCCATCTCGGATACTTTCGAGCATGGTAGTAATACTTAGGATATGAAATTATAATTAAATAAAAATATTTGTACAGTAAATAATCAGGACAAGAGATCGCAATACCTACTCTTTGGAAATCAGACCGGGTTCTTCTTGGATCATCTGGATTTCCAATGTTTTCACCTGCGAAGGAGAGTGTCTATCTGGCCCAAGTTGGGAGATTATTTTGTACTTCAGGTTTTGATTCAGCATATTATTTTTTCTGTTCAATAATATTAGAAATCATAGGATCCAAATCAGGGTCATCACCCCCAATACCATCATCCCAATATTCAGTAGAATAGGAAGGAAATTCAGCAGTTTTCTCCTTCATTAGTTCTACCTCTTGAAGAGGCTCATCGAACATGACACTCCTTTCAATGATGATTTGTTTTGTTCTAATATCTAGCAGCTTGAAACCTTTAGATTCATAAGGATATCCAATAAACAAACATTTGATGCTTTGTGGTTGCAAATCCCTCCTTTTATCATGCGAAATTCGGGCCCATGCAATGGACCCAAACACCTTGAGATTCGACACATCTAGCTTATGTCCAAAGTAGGCTTCGAAAGGGGTATTCCATTTCATGGATGAGTGTGGCACTCTATTATAAATTCATGCTGCATCATTCATGGGGAGCACACAAATTTTCATCCAACTTCTTTGCTTCCAGCATGCAAGTGGTCATCTCCTTAAGAGACCGATTCTTTCTCTCCCCTACACCGTCCTGCTGGGGAGTGTAGGAGACTAAATGTTGGATCTGAATACCACTTTGGGAACATATATGCAGCAAATAATTACTGATATTATCCCCACTATTATCATATCTCAAAATATTGATCTTTTTTCTAGATGCATTCTCAATTAGTGCCTTCAAATCAATGAATTTTTCCAAGACTTCCAACTTCTTTTTGATAAAAAGACCCATGTGTATCTGGAAAATTCATCAATGAAAGTTATAACGTACCTTGATCCATTCATGGATGTGGTAGGAATGGGTCCACTGATGTCAAAATGTATCATTCCCAAGATGCATGATGCTCGGCTTGCCTTCCCCCGATCAAACTTATGCTCAGGGTGCTTTCCAACAACACAACCCTTGCATATTCCGGTGGTAGTTTTGATGACCGGTAGGCCTTCAACCATGGAATTCTTCTGTAATTGCTGCAAGTACTTGAATTTAAGGTGGCCAAACCTCTCATTCCACGGTCTACTAACCTCATTTCCATGAGTTAGCAATGCGGTGGGCTTTGCATCCGCCACAAAATGGGAGAACTCGTAGGATTTTGCATGATGGTTTGCAAGGCCTTTTGCTACAAGTTTTTCGGATGCAAATTCTGTGATCTCTACATCATCTGGGATAAAGGAGACTCTCTTGGGAACTCCCATATGTGTTATTTGATAAACACTTAGAAGGTTTTATGCAAGATATGGTACATACCGAACATTGGAAAAATAACCATGCTCAAGATTTATAGTACCTTGTCCTTCGGATATGATTGTGGAGTCATATCGCATGTGGATGGAAATTGTTCTTCCAGTCTCCAAATATGAGAAGGATTCTCTGTCAGCCATCATGTGATTTGAATCTCCATAATCTATCAAAAAAGCATTGGACTTCGAAGTGCTTTCCATGAGAGCATGACCTCTTTCATGCTGTGGTTCTCGATCTTGCTGATCTCTCCTCCGAAAGATGAATATTGATGTAATTTTTATCAAGAAGTGAAGTAGCTTCATCAAGTTTCTTTTTCATGTAGACATGTTCAGGGTGGAAGCCCTTCCCACAGTACAAACACTTGAATTTTTCCTTTCCATGATGCCCTTTGTTTTTGTTCTTCTTCGAGCCGAAAGACTCTTCATGTTGCTAGTTTTCAACTTTAGGCTTAGGAGCTTCAAATTTGATTTTTGGGCTCTTCTGATACTTTCCTTTACCCTTCAAATATTTGGGACCCGAAGCATAGAGAGCTTGATCATGAGAGGATCTGATGATCCCCATCTGGACACGCTTATCATGTTCACTTGTTAGGGACTCAATGAAGGCATTTAGAGAAGCCATCTTCCATCCATGGGTTTTGAGCTTCCCCGAACGGAATGTAGAGATAAACACCAAATAATAAGCTCCATGTTTGGAGAGAATGGCGAGGATGAGATGATAATCCTCCTTCTACACCTTACACTACTTCAACAGTAAGACAATGTGCTTGAACATTTTGAAAAAATAATTTAAGGTCTCGAAATTGGAAGGTTGGAGAGACATCAACTCGTTTTCAAGCTAATAAACTCTCAAATAATCCTATTTTCCATACAGGGTGTCCAATTTGTCCCAAATTTCCTTTGGAGTCTTCAATCCTGAGAGGTGGAAAAGAAGATCCTTGGAAATAGAGAGGCACAAGAAACCGAATGCTTCATCTTTCTTCAAGAATCTAGCTTTGTTTATCACATGAGTAGGCTCTTCTTTATTGTCCATAGTGAACCAGTAGAGCCCTCTGAAACGTAGCTGGATCTCCATATCTCCTTTCCATGAATGGAAATTGAACAGAGTCAAGAGTTCGACGGAAGGAGCCATCTCAAACTACTGTAGTGAATACTTTTCACCTGTTAAAACCTGCAAATCACAACAAAAGGGGCATCGTAAGGTCGAACAGCTTGCAAATTTTAGGCTTTCGTCATATCCAACATAATTGATCAAGCAATATTGATCAACAATTCCTTAAATTGGGGTATTAAGTGGTAATCCTTTGCTTCTGGTGCAGTGTTGGAATTTTGAGCTTTTGCTCAATTTTTCATGCATGATCTGTCAAAAACCATGTTTTTGAGAGATCTGAGCTTTGTCCCGCTGTGAGCTCTGATACCATATTAATCTATCACAGTAATCTAGGGACTAAAACACAGTCTCATAAGAGATTTCAGACAATTAAGCATGAAAATGGCATAATGGTGCTACAATAGGAGTAGCAGCTCTGTATATTCAATAAAGAATGAGTAATACAATACAATGGTCATGCACGATGCATGAATGCCAACACAATTCAAATTCCCAAGGAGGTCATTCGAATTGAATGAATGGGTGTAGCTTAACTAAATGTCATCCACAATAAACACACCTTGTTAACCCAATGGTCAAGCCATGATTGACTCAACTGAGTCCTAACTGTATCAGAGTGCAATGGATGACTGAGTCTAACTAAAAGTAGCTCAGACACATGTCACTGCATGCCAATCAACAAGTGGTAGCACATCATTAACTCCAATGAACCCCGATGAGGTTAACTGAAGTCAAACTAGTCATCAGAAATGGTTGGAGGCGCCCTAGTTGTCTCCAATTCATAAATAATAATAAAAAATAATCAAATAATGAATGGAGGTGACTTCACAAATCAACTTAACTGATTGTAACAATCAGTTCGCAATTAGGTGCATTTATGACACTCAGATCACCCCAGAATGGATACCCGATTGAAGGAGGAAGCCCAGTTAGCCTCCTTGATTGATGGAGGAAGCCCAATTAATTTCCCTGATTGAAGATGAAGGCTTAGTTGGCCTCCTTGATTGAGGGTAGGCATGGGTGTGCTCATGTTGATGTCATAGTGTGCTCATCTGATGCCAATTAAGTCAATTAAACTTAGGATAGTGGTTTAACAAGACCAAATTGACTAAATTAAGTGTGCATGTTCGGTAAATGACTCCAACACATAGAGTCATGAGGTTAAACCTCCATTGTAAGTCAGGTCAATAGAATCCTCATGAATATGACATAATATTGTTTTGTGTCTTCCTCAGTGAAGTCGATCGAGTAAGTTTGTTGGGGAACTTGTTAGGTAAAAAGTTAAGTGGAAAAAATAGTATAAATAAAGGATGTGTGTTACTCATTTGAAACACACACACACTTGTGTATAGCGCATAGAAGAGAGAGAGAGAGAGAGAGAGAGAGAGAGAGAGAGAGAGATCTACAAGGAGAAGGAGAACATGTTTGGGGTTTTGTATTTGTACTTTTGATACATCTATATAGAGGAAGTTTTGTTGGGTTTTCTTCCTCGTGAGGGTTTCCTAAGATAAATCATTGTGTTCTTTTGAGTGGCTGTTCTTGTCTTTCTTTCAGTGTCCTTTTGTATATGTATATGATGTTATTAGATCTTGTATAACCATTAAAAAATTAATAGTTTGGGCATTGGAACACTAGGTGGTCCAAATGAACCATTTTGTGGTCATTTGTGGCTTGATGGGGTCATCATGGGAGTCTTCTCTTTGTCATAATCCTAAGATGCATATGACTTTAATGGGGTATTTGTCTTGATGAAGTGTTTGAAGAAAACTTTGAGCTATTACTCAAATGAAGCATTGCTTAAAGTAACCTTCAACCTTGTTCGTGGTACTTGTGATGCATAAGAATGTATGGATGTGGATTAGCAAGTAACCCAAAAGAAAGTTCCTTGCAAGTCAAGTGGAAAAAAGAGTATAAATAAAGGATGTGTGTTACTCATTTGAAACACACACACACTTGTGTATAGCGCATAGGAGAGAGAGAGAGAGAGAGAGAGAGAGAGAGAGAGAGAGAGAGAGATCTACAAGGAGAAGGAGAACATGTTTGGGGTTTTGTATTTGTACTTTTGATACATCTATATAGAGGAAGTTTTGTTGGGTTTTCTTCCTCGTGAGGGTTTCCTAGGATAAATCATTGTGTTCTTTTGAGTGGCTGTGCTTGTCTTTCTTTCAGTGTCCTTTTGTATATGTATATGATGTTACTAGATCTTGTATAACCATTAAAAAATTAATAGTTTGGGCATTGGAACACTAGGTGGTCCAAATGAACTATTTTGTGGTCATTTGTGGCTTGATGGGGTCATCATGGGAGTCTTCTCTTTGTCATAATCCTAAGATGCATATGAATTTAATGGGGTATTTGTCTTGATGAAGTGTTTGAAGAAAACTTCGAGCTATTACTCAAATGAAGCATTGCTTAAAGTAACCTTCAACCTTGTTCGTGGTACTTGTGATGCATAAGAATGTATGGATGTGGATTAGCAAGTAACCCAAAAGAAAGTTCCTTGCAAGTCAACCTGCTAAAGAAACACTTATCAAATTATTCAATAAATAAATGATGGTTGATGGGTCGGCCTAGTAAAAAATATTCAAGTTTAATCTTTTCAAAATATAAAAGAAAAAATTCAAGACATGTCAGCGAACTTTAAATATGTCACCCTCTAACGTGCATATATACTACAAGTTGTTCCTCTAAGTCTGGAAATATTCTATCTCTTTGAAATTCATACCTCACTGAAGAAATTTTTGGGTATCTAGTGAAGAAGTAGCATCTCGCAAGAGGTAGAAGATATACTTGACTTTGGACTGAGCTGATTTTGTTGGTATCAGCTACAACAGCAAGTGTTTTAAGTATCTTTCTCTAATATTTGGGTTATCAATTGAAGTCTGAGGAAACCAAATTCAAGTTCAATCGAATGACAATCATCTCAGAATTTATGTGGTGGAAGTAGCAGTAGTCATCTCTTAATTTTAGTGGTGGAAATAGCCTGGCATCATCTCTAAATTCGGGTAGAGAAGAGGATAGCCGTGGGTCTTATTTTTAGATAGCTAAAATCAGAAGTAATATTGTTGAACTTGTTCTGACCTTGTATACCGTGGAAAAGAAAGTATAGATGATCAAGAAGCCATACATTTATATGATTGTTTTAGTCTAATTATCAGACCATAGTGGCAGTTGATATTTTCATATGACTGAGCCATCTTTGAAGACCAGTTAAAGACTTCAGTATATACAGCATGGCTGAATAGATTTAGGTATGTGATTGAGGCAGTGTTGTGTGATTGAACAAGAAAACAAGACCTGGTGCAGATCTTGGTGCAAATATCGAAGGTGAACTTATATGTAGCAGACTCGTGTTTTTACAATCTGCTAGGGAATCCATTTTTTTTGGGTTTGAGTTCTATACATGCTTGAACCATGAAGAATCAAGAACAATAATACAGATATGACAGGTTGAACTCAGTGATAAGTGACTTAGCAGATCATATTGACTTAATATATTATTTATTGTGACAGCATAACATCATTGAAATGGGCATGATGTATGTGAAGTAGATGTGTAAGAGCATACTTCTTTGGTGATTTGGCATGATATTTAAGTCCTATGTATTGGAAGAACTCAGCATGAGAAATGAATAGATTGGAGAACATGTTGATTACGCTAAGCATGTAAAGATTGTTGATTAAGTTGAGCCTATGACAATGACATCCAATTGCTTGAATTGATGACAATGATTAGTATGTGAAGGAAAGATGAGTCTTGTGCCTTGAGGTTTGGACACGTTACTGTTGGAGACATTTACCACCTTACACACTCATTTTGTTCAATTTGGCCTAGTTAAACCACTACCCTAAGTATTATTGACTTAATTAACATCAGAGGAGCACTAGATGACATCAACTAGATCACACCCACACCTACCTTCAGTCAAGGAGGCTAACTTAGCCTTCTCTTACATTCGGGGAGGCTAACTTGAGCACTTCGAGGATGATCTGAGTGTCATTAATGCCCCATATTGCTAACTGATGGTTACAATCAGTTAAAAAAAGTAGTGAAGGTTCCCTTCGTCATTAAATTGATTATTTATTGATTATTTAATGAACTGGAGTCAACAAAAGCGCCTCCAATCACTTCTGATGTTCAGTTACACTTCAGTTAACCTCATCGGGGTTCATTGGAGTCATTGATGCGCTACCACTTGATGGTTGTCTTGCTGTGACATGTGTCTGACCTACTTTTAGTTAGACTCAGTCATTTATTACACTCTAACTTCAGTTAGGGCTCAGTTGAGTCAATTAGGGTTTTGATTAGTGGTTAACTTGAGTGTTGACTATGGATTACATTCAGTTAAGCTAGATTCACTCATTCAATTCGAATGACCTCCTTGGGAATTTGAATTTCTTTGTCATTCATGCTTGTAGCATGATCTTATATTGTATTACTCATTCTTTGTGTAAATATACAGAGCGGCTACTCATTTTGTATCCCCATTACACCATTTTCATGACTTATTGTTATTAATATTTGATGAGAATTGTGTTTAGTGCCTAGATTAGTGTGACAGATTAATATGGTATTATAGCTCACGGTGGGACAAAGCTCAGATCTCTCAAAAACAAGGTTTTTGATAGATCTTGCATGAAAATTGAGCAAAGCTCAAAAATTCTAGCACTGCACCAGAAGCCAAGGCTTACCACTTAATACCCCAAGTAAGGAAATTGTTGGTCAAGCTTGCTTGATCAACTATGCTGGGTGTGATGAAAGCCAAAAATGTGCAGGCTGTCTGACCTTACAGTGCCCTTTTTTGTTGTGATTTGCAGGTTTTAACAGGTACAACTTCGAATGGACTCATCAGTCCCTCTTCTCACCCCATTCACAAGCTATTCAGAATGGAAGTTGAAGATGATTGCATCTTTGAAGAGAAAATGTCTCTATGAGGTGTCTATTGGACTTGGAAAAGAGTCTTATGAGAATTAGAATGACTGGCTAAATGATGATGATAGAGCTTTTGGAGCAATATGTTTGGCCCTTTCTCCTAGCTTGCGCTACCTTATTGGTTTTGTTGAATACCCAAAGGATCTCTATATAAAATTGGATAGAAACTTTGGCAAGCACAATGAGGATCATAATATCACTTTGGAGATTACATCCAGCACCACAAGAGTTCTTTACTCAAAATTATTGGCCTCTACTCTCTCTGATGAAGTTGTTCAAGATGAAGAAGAAGCATAATCTTCTACATAGTCAATTCGAATTGAAGAAAGTCTCCTTGTAGTGACTCCTTCCCCCGATGCTCCAGAAGTTTGTGAGATCTATGATATATCATATTCTCATATTGATGAAATAGAAGAAGACATTTGAATCTCTGATATTGAATAAAAATACTTCTGCACTTCCATGCAAACATTCACCGATGATTTTCCTTTGAATTATGTGCAAAATTTACCAGTAATTGCTTCCGAAAGTGAAGAGAAATTTGATTTTTCTCCATCTAATGTTGCTGATGGTGTGAAAATATGTGATACCTTGGATATTTTGGAAGAAATATCAGATTACTAGAGTCAGATTACTAGAGTGATCCATTCCCTCCCCATGATCTAGATTTTCCAGCAAATTCCTGCAGGATTGCATGCACCAAAATTCAGAATTTTGAAGAAGAAGAAAGATGTGCATCCACCGTCTCGGTTAACCATTTATTTGAATATGATATTAAACTTATTGGATATGGTATGATATTATTTAGATATGATATTATATTTCTTGGTTTAATATATCAAATTCATAATCTTTTAGTACTGCTTGTAGCTGTTCTCATCAACGGTGTGAAGAAACAAGTACCGCAAGTCTCCTACAAAACTGCTGCTGGGGATTTGATTTTATTTCATAGTTTTGGATCTGTTGTGAACTTATTTAGATATTATTTAATTTATGATATGATATTATTTGGTTCATATTTTAAAATCCAAGAGCTTTCAGTCACGCTTGTAGCTGCTCTCACCAATTCCGGTGTGAAAAATCAAGTACCGCACTTTCTCTTCAAAACTGCTGATGGGGATTTGGTGTTAGTTTCCTCATATGAGGTTGCTGATATTTCATTATGTTATTCATTAGATATTTCAGAAGCTATATCAGATTATGTATCTCAAGCATTCGCTCTCCACAGTCCCAGGGCTTCTCTACCTTTGGTCACATGCTCATCTCCTCACAGAAGTAGTATAGAGGAAGACATTCTGCATCTGCTTGGACACTTGCTCCCAAAAATTGGGGCTGATTTTACCACTCATGGTTTTCTGTTCAAGGCTGCAACATATTAGTTTCTTGAGTGTTCCACACATGGGTCGAATCCTCAAGAACCTTTGCTCTCTCTTCAGATGATTTCAGCTGCTCTACATGGGTCCAGTTTTCACCGTGCAACTGTTTATATTTCTGATTTAGTTGAGTGCATTGTTCTTCTTCCAAAGTGGAAGATTAATCCAAACATATTAATTTAGTTTGGATTCATAGGTTCACATGCACAGTCTCAGGATTTTGCTGCATAGAAGAACCAATTCTTGATTTACTGCTTAGTTTGAGTGGGGGTATTTTTCCCATGAGGTTTTCCCCGTTTCCTTGGTTATTTTAGGTAGTTAATTTATTGTACAGGGTGACCTATGGATTTTTTTTGGGGGGCCCTAGGATTCTTATGCACTTTATGTTTTCTACTTCTCCTGAGTATAGCTTAAGGGGGGTGTTGGAGACATTTACCACCTTACACACTCATTTTGGTCAATTTGGCCTAGTTAAACCACTATCCTAAGTATTATTGACTTAATTAACATCAAAGGAGCACTAGGTGAAATCATCTAGATCACACCCACACTTACCTTCAGTCAAGGAGGCTAACTTAGCCTTCTCCTACATTCGGGGAGGCTAACTGGAGCACTCCGGGGGTGATCTGAGTGTCATTAATGCCCCATATTTCTAAATGATGGTTACAATTAGTTAAACAGAGCAGTGAAGGTTCCCTCCATCATTAAATTGATTATTTATTGATTATTTAATGAATTGGAGTCAACAAAGGTGCCTCCAACCACTTCTAATGTTCAGTTACACTTCAGTTAACCTCATCGGGGTTCATTGGAGTCATTGATGTGCTACCACTTGATGTTTGGCTTGTTGTGACATGTATCTAGCCTACTTTCAGTTAGACTCAGTCATTTATTGCACTCTGACTTCAGTTAGGGCTCAGTTGAGTCAATTAGGGTTTTGATCAGTGGTTAACTTGAGTGTTGATTGTGGCTTACATTCAGTTAAGCTAGACTCACTCATTCAATTCAACTGACCTCCTTGGGAATTTGAATTGCTTTGTCATTCATGCTTGTAGCATGATCTTGTATTGTATTACTCATTCTTTGTGTGAATATACAAAGCGGCTACTCATTTTGTAGCCCTATTACACCATTTTCATGACTTATTGTTATTAATATTTGATGAGACTTGTGTTTAGTCCCTAGATTATTGTGACAGATTAATAGTCACATGTTCTTAGTTGGAGCTAAGAAAACTAGGTTGGGCCTTGGAATAGGATTTGGTGCTCTTTAGTCAGTTGGTTTTGATGTAATTGCAAATATTGAAGTATTCCATTGTAATTCATATCAAATTATAAATAAAGTTTACTATACTTGTCTTGTGATGTGTCTCTTATTATTTATGTTGATGACATGATTAATTGATGAATGTTGATGTACTTAGTAGCTTAATGTGAATAATGAACTATGCTTAAGTTTTGAGAAGTGAAATTTGTTAAGGGTGCTAGCACACTAATTCAACCCCACTCTCAGTGTGCCATTGTGTCCAATACTTCTTTCCTTCTAAATTCCCAATAGGTAGAAATTGGATTTGAGTATTTTGTTTCTTCTGATATTGTCATTCATCCTAAGTCACTTGTGCTCACCCAGGTTGTTGCGTTTGAAGGAAATTTGAGTAACATTACAAAAACTACTCCTATTGACATATCGATGAAACCTGGTATCATTGAATACATACATTTGGGACAAAATTGTTCTCATTCGTAAATAGAAACTTACATTGCCTTGTTTAAGATATTTTGTGATGTTTTCACATTGATTTATGTATAAATGTTAGGGACTGATCCTTCCATCATTGTTCATGAGATAAAAACATACCTTGATGCCAAGCCAATCTGGAAAAAAAATCGCCAAGTACATCCAAGCAAAGTTGCATCCATTAAGGCAAAAGTTGGGTTCATCTATCTCGTACTATTAACAGAATGGGTTTCTAATATTGTTCATGTCACCAAAAAATAAGGAACAATTAGGGTTTATATCGATTTTGGGGATCTCAATCAATCTTGTCCAAAAGACAACTATCCCACTCCATATATCAATCAAATCATTAATAATTGTGCTAGAAGTGTCATTTTTTCTTTCATGGACAGATTTTTCGGCTCTAATCATATTGAGATACTCCCTTCTTATCAACATAAAACATATTTTATATTCCCTGGGGGAACCTTTTCTTATCGTAAATTACATGTTTGCCTCAAAATATTAAAGCTACGTTTCAACGATCCATGTACTACACTTTCCATGATATTTGACATATAGTGGAACCTTACCTCGATGATTTACCTATTTAAAATATAGATAAGACCATATTTAACATTTGAGAGTTATTTTTATTATATGTCGCCACGATAAAATTCGTTTGAATCCACACAAATGTGATTTTTTTAAAACTCGACGACTGCATGGATTCGTTGTCTCTAAATATGGCATCTGAATTGATCCATTGAAAATATAGATTATTTTGGCCGTACCCCCATCAACAACAATAACTGAACTTCCAAGTTTGCAGGGGAAAGAAAACTTATCGCATCGCTTTATATGTATCTATACAGAAAAGACACATGGTCTCACATGGTTGCTTGAAAAAGGAATTCCTTTTGTTTGGGATGACCTCGCGCAACGCAGTTTTGATAATATCAAACGTGTTATTACACATGCACCTATGTTGCAGCCTCCTGATTATACACATGATTGTTTCCTTCATATTATTTAATCATCTACTAATGTTGGAATGGTATTAGTAGACGAAGAAAATAATGACCAAGAGAATGTGATCTATTACTTAAGTAAGAGTCTTCTTGATTCTGAAACGCAATATTCACATGTAGAGAAGTTAGAGTTGGCTATAGTAATCACTATCCAAAGATTTCATCACTACATTCTACTCCACACAACAACTATCCTTGCAGACTTCAATCCCATGTACTATATTTTGACTCGTCAAGTATTGGGGGGGAAAGTATTCCCATTGGATTGTTATCTTGCAGGAATTTGACGTAGAGTTTGCTAAATCTAGTTCAAAGAAATATTTTTTTTTGCTAAGCTAATGTGTGACCTTCCTCATACTACTAAGAAATTCGATCCCATTTTCTTTTTTAAAAATGAGTCTTTGTTCCTCATTAGTACATTCGACCCTTGGTATGGAGATATAATCTTATATCTCGAAACACAATGTTTTTAGGCTGGATTATCTTGTGATGTTTGTCATCGTATTCACCACTATGCAAAATATTACCTTATCATTAATGATACTTTGTATCATCGTGTCATTGATTCTATATTACAATGATGTTTAACTCATGAAGAGGTTGAACATGTGTTAAATGACTGCCACTTTGGAGCGTGTGGTGGTCATCTTTCTGGGATGGAAACACCTTAGAAAATTTTACGCGTTGTCTATTTTTGACCCTCCATTTTTAAATATTGTATTGAGGACTTCAAAAAATTCCCACATTTTCGAACTATTTCAGTCGAAAAAGCGCACCCACCGTGCTCCATTACATCCCATCAATGTTGTCGGTCCCTTTGCTAAATGGGGTATCCATTTTATGCATTGTAAGCCTACCTCAGTCGAGGGGCATGGTTATATCATCGTTGTTGTTGATTATTTTACTAAATGGGTTGAGGATATGCCTACATATGCTGAGGATGGAAAATTTTCCGCCCTATTTTTATTTAACCACATCATCGCTAGGTTTTGGGTTCCTCAAGCCATCATGGCTGATCCTGGTTCTCATTTTAGAAACCATATGATGTCAGAATTAAGTTCTAAACTAGGTTTCCATCATGATAAATCAACACCCTACTACCCTTAGGCCAACAACCAGGTTGAGGCGATTAATAAAGTTTTGAAAACCATGCTTCAATGAATGGTGGGAGAATCTAAATTTAGCTAGAACTTAAAATTATTTTCAACATTATCGGCTTATCGAACCACAGTAAAAACGACAAGCAGTTTTACACCATTTCAATTGGTGTATGGACTGGAAGCAACCTTACCTATCAAATGTGAGATCCCATTGCTAAAACTTTTCTTAAAACTTCTACCCAACATCACTGCAAAATAAGAACATTTCTTATATTTGACTAAGCTTGATGAAACTCGTCGTGATGCAGCCCTCACTAATGAGGTACATAAAAGAAGAATCAAGGCCCAATATGATAGATCCATTCAACCTCATGTCTTTAATTAAGGTGATTGGTTTTAACTTACGTCCAAAAACATGATAACTTAGGAGGTGGAAAGCTCGAGTCTATGTGGCATGGCCCTTATATTATTAGTTGCATTTTTTAGAAACGATCCTATGAATTTGTTGATTATGATGGGATGCCATTAAGTGAGCTTCGAAATGGGATCTACCTTAAAAGGTATTATGCATAAGAAATTTTGCATGTGTACCTTATACATTTTGTTCATAGAGTGTCTCTTGTGTGGTTTGAACTTTTTGTTATTGCGTACTTAGGATCACATCCTAGTTAAGGCTTCTTATATAATGTCATACTTAGATGCACAGATGGCCTTCTATTCAGCATTTGTGGATGGTTCCAAATGACATACCTTAAATATTTCATTAGAGGCATGGATATTGTATTCACCTGTCAATGAATTGGTAAGTTTAGGTGGAGTCTGTCTAGGTCCCACAACTAATAATCTCATTGAATACCATGTAGTGATCATACTATTGACTAATGATTCATCTAATGATGTGAGTCAGATTGTTGTCTATATGAATTTGAAACTAGTGTTAAATCGCATATACACTGTTTGTAATCCGTTACTTTTTCATCTCTTTCATAGGGTTCATTTTCTTGAAAGGTCATTTGAATTTATTCAGTAAAACATATTCCAAGGAAAATGAATGCAATGAATGAATGAAGGCAATTGTTGATTCATTAGCCAATTACGTTTTAAATTGGTACATTTCTCATTCTTAGATATTCATTAAAATGAAACATGTAGATAATGCATGTAAATAAGTAGCCTTAGAAAGATATCCACGTACAGACATTCCATTGCAAACACATTATAAACTTGCAAAAGGTTTTTTTTCATATTAAGCATAGAAAACTATTTACACAAAACAAAATTAAGGACAAATATGAAGCTCATGGCTTTAAGTATACTAAACCCAAAAAATATAAATCTCATGGATTTCAGTAAAATACTATATGTAGACACTAATACTACTATTGATGCTCATTATATCACATAATGGCTCGGGCCACTCAACGAAGCAGTTGTCCAAAAAACTAGAGATTCTAGTTGTATGGAATTAATAATGTTGGAGCAAGTCATCTATGGATATGTTTGGAATGTCCACAATCTGTCTTGGAGGTTCTCCTCTATACCTTTGAGTTCTTCCTCTGCCTCTATGTTTCATATCGCTACTACTATGTTGGCTCCTCTCCTCTCAATAGGAGAATACGCGGCTGGCCTCAATGGTCCAATTTCTATAGAATAGAGTATAAAGTCTTAGTACAAAAACAACAAAAAAATGAAATATTGTAAAAAACATATAAGAAAAAAATTTCTTGCCTAGATCACCCCATTGATCTCCATCGAGAAGTGTTAGGTACAGATCACCTCTGAAGTTAGTACCGGCATATGCATAGTCCTCAATCATGTTCAGTTGGCCACATAGCCATCAGAAAAATAAGGGCCCATAAGTGATTATTGTTCCACCACCACCATGTCGAGCCATCACCTCAACCCACCTCAACATATGTGGATATCATGGCTCAATATCATTAAGATATACATGTGGACGAAGTAGAGGGACACGCTTTAGGAAGAAAGATACTACGATTGATCCATAATCAAATTGTTTCAACTCTCTCCTATGACATCTTTTCAATTATTCTTTCAATATTACCAAAAGTCCCTCACACCAGTTAAACATTGTGGAATCCATGCACCCTTTGGCATAAAGCATATTAGCTCTTGTGGTTTGATGAGAAGCTCTGATACCTGCTACTTTCTCAATAGTAAACAAAATAGTCCTTAAAGGATGGTCCATCACATGTTTAATGGTTATATTACCACCTTGTGTCTGGGTTCTAGGAATGCAATACTGATCAACCAGATCATCTATGATCATATCACCCCTCTAGGTATGAAAAGTGAGATGGCAGCTCCACACCTTGAAAGCCATGTAAGGAAGTAAATATATTCCACATCCAAAGTAAGTATGTGAGTCCCAACTTGAAAATGTTATTGTTTGGGACCCCACATCTAGATCAAGGGGTCTAACAGACAGACTTGAGCTCTCATTATTAGATATCGAAAGAATTTTACGTGCCCACGCTCTCTCGGGGCCATTACAATGCTAACGTTATTGGATTCTTGAGAATAATCTAATTCATGCCCTCTTTATTTCCATATTACCATTTTAATTGATGAAACCCGCATCAAATTTTTTTTATCCAAGCATTAAAGATAAATCAAATAAAAATTTGAAAAAAAACGCTTGTGTTTTTGTTTTTGGGGTCGTTCAAGTGTCGACGCATCGAATCAGTATTAATAGAGGATTGAAAATTCTCTTTCCCCTTTCAGGATGTGTGTCACTTCCTGTTGATGCCCTTTCTGAAAGGGAAAAAAGCATCACCAAGGGCATGCGTTTTGCACTTAAAATTGACCTTAAAAATCAATGAAAACCCAACAAAACTTTAAAAAATTATTATATAAAGGAAAAGAAAAGAGATGGCATTTTCCTGGATCTGATGAAATGTAAAATGATTGTCTGATGCTCCTAAAATGTCCACATAAAATTGGCACTAGAAAGGGTTTTTTTCACTCATACCAAATGGTAAAAACTTTCTACCTTTTCCCCCTTTTATGCTTTTGAAGTGAAATAATTTAATATTCCAAAGTTATATTTATCAAATTAGTTATGTTTTATTAATATTTTGAGTTCTAAAATCCCTAACGTTTATTATAGAGGTCCCATGTCAAATTGAATGATAACCGTTTGTGGAGGAGTTCATTTTTCACTTTTTAATTTTCCTCTTTAAATATGAAAAATCTTCTGAGTTCCTTTGATAATGATAGTTGTGCTCATTAAACAAGTGAAAAGGTGTTGAGTATACTTTTATCACTTTTTTGGACTCACAAAACCCTTACAAAAAAGGAACTCCTCTAGAGTTGTCTTTAATCTCTTTTCAAACTCTCAAAACAATAAAATATTGACAAGCGAACTCGGTTCTTTCACGCTTGTAAAAGTGTTAGAAGGGTAGTCTTTCCAGTGATAGTTTACCCCTTTTCCAGACCAGTTGGAATATTTACAAAAAATGAATACTCTAGCTAATGTTTGACTAGAAGAGTTCTCCTAGGTATTGTTTTATACTTTTTCGGATCTTGGGGACTAAATTTACGAAAAAAGTCCACTTTGAAGTCTTCTTTAGTATTTTCAGACTCCCTAAACATGAAATGACACTGAGTTTACCTTCTTTGGATTTGTTAAAATTAAACAATGAAGGACCCATTTCGAGACCAAACCCCTCATTTCCAAGATTCGTAAAATATGTGATATTAGACTCATCATAAAAATATGAGCTATATAGAGTGTTTGTTACCCTCTTCCAGCTCGTTAAAAAGTAATTGGGAATTCATTAATCATGATGGTGAATTTGGAAAAAGAATGTGTCTAAGTTTGTATGGAAACGAGTCATTATCCTTGAACATGAGTATATCACTCACTTGCATTGCATCAGCTTGCCTTCAAGTCGATCCACATTCATGAGTCATGTTACCCCTTTTAGTTTTTCAAATAATTCATTAATCTCTTGTTGCATTATGTCTTGGTCTCTGTATTGTTAAGTTAATCCTGGAAGGTCACCTGTTTTTCTATAAATGTCCAAATGAGTTCTACCATCCTAATCATCATTTGTAGTCATCTCGCATTCCTTTGTGTCGGTCATCCTTGAGTTAGTCCCAAACAAAGTCACTCCATCATCCAATATTCTCAAGAAAATATTTGGTCCTATTTTGTGTTGATGATGGGAGAAACACCATGGCCCTCCTTCGACGAGTCTATCCTTATCGACCTCAACACATCATCCAAGGATTATATCTACAAATCCAATAAGTACCTTGGGCCTACACGCCTCAATGGTATGCTACCTCGCTTTCAACAACGGACTTACATCATTGGTATTTGTTTAGAAGATTCTTTTGAATGTTTGAATTCATATCATTAATTCACATCAGAAATAATGTACTAGAGAACCTTGGGAATCATCGACATTAATGGCGATTTCCCTCACACTTGTTAATGATAGAGATAATTTTAGGGGCGAAATTTAGCCCAATGGGCTATTTTTCCATGTTTTTCTCCAAAAAAAGATTCGTCATTTTGCATTTTTTGAAGCCTTGTTTCGCCCAATTTTGATGGGGTGAAAAATTTTCACCCTAAAAATCACCAAATTATTATATAAAAGATATAAAATCCTTGGAAATTAAAATATTTTTTGAAAAATATTGCCAAACATTTTCTACTTGTCGTTTTAAGAATTGGTAAGATTCACCAACATTTATACATTTTTAAATAAGTATGGTTCCTTAAAATCATCCTTGGTTAATGATATAGCACAATGACTAGTAATCAAGTGGTTTCTACCATGTTTGGTCTATATTTATGTTAAAATGAAATGCAAGAGCATATATAAATTTATGTACACAAATATATGGCAATAGACACAATGATACAATAAACTCATATTCTATTAAATGAATGAAACATAACAAACTATAAAACAAAAGAAGCTAGAATTGTGGTAGTTATATCTCTGAGAAGAGATGTGACAACTACGCTCACTTGTGACAATATGAATACAAAAGGAGGCCAAAGGTATTTTTACCATAAATCCTTGGAGAGGTAGAAACCATAAACCTAACCCTAGGATATGAATCATCATAAAGTTTGTGGCCTGAAGGTGGTTAGTTGAACAATCAACTTCTCGGGGTCATAAATTTTGCATACGATATTTGTTTAGGGTGCTTGATAGCTAGTTTGAAAGGTCTATCTAAGATTTAAAACTTTCAAATAGGGCCAAATTCATGTTGATGATAACCATTTGTCACCGATAATCACCAAAAAATTTCGTATAGGGACTCAAAACGTCCCCTAAAGTTTGGAAACCGAAAAATCGTAAATGACAAGAAAATTGTCAAAATGGAAAATTGTTTTGAGCTAGTGGAATAGGTGGGTGGGAACCTATACCCATCTAGATCAGTCCTCCTCCCTTAGGAAGAAATTTTCTTCATTGTGGTGAGTTCTCGCATCAAATGGGGAAACTTATGTTGAACTTGACTCCCGGTGAGCCACTTTCCTTGGTTGATGAGTTGCCTTACTTTGAAAACTTGATATAGTTGGATATTCTGTTGGTGGGTGCCCTGAAATTGTGTTTCCATGATATTATCAATGGTTTCTTGTTCCATGCAGTCATCATTAATATATGTAGGTTTAAATTATTCTACCACCTTTGAGGTGTCCAACAGTGGTGCAAAATATGGTCAAAGGAGCTCCACATTGAATACTGGGTGCAGGCCAAGGAATGGAGGAATGTTTAATTCGAAGGAACTTTCACTAACTTCCTTGTTGATGGTGTATGGCCCATATTGAAGGTAGAAAAATCTTGCGATGGGGTTTTCTGAGCCTTTCTTTCTGCAAATGCAACCAAACCTTATCCCCCACCTAGAACTTGTGTGGAACCTGATGTTGGTCATGTCGTTGCTTGTACTTAGTATTGACATTTTCCAAATTGTCATGGAACTATTGATGGATGTCCAGTATTTGTTCAAAAAATCTTGTGGCCTTATCATCCTGAGCTTGAGCATGGGAATATTGCTCGTATGTGGATTCAAGGGGCATAGCTACATCAATTAGTGCCAATGGTTGGAAACCCAGGCACACCTGAAAAGGGAAATGACTAGTAGAGATATGAAGATATTTGTTATAGATATGTTGAATATAAGGAAGGATCTCATCCCATGTGTGAGGATGTTTATAATTGTACATTCTTAGAATATTCACAATCATTCGGTTGACTACCTCTGTTTGTCCATCAGTCTGGGGGTGGAAGGCAATCGATTTTGTGATCTTGGTATCCATCAATAACCATAAAATAGACCAAAAAGTGTTGAGGAACATGCTGTACAAATCTGACATGATACTTTGTGGAAGCCAAAAATGAACCCAAACATGCTCGAAGAAGAGCTTAGCAGTGGCTTCAATAGATATGATATTCTTGCAAGCTATCAAAATGGCCATCTTAGAGAAGCGATCCATGACCACAAACACACAATCATTACCATGTTTAGTTGAAGGTAGTCCTTAAATGTAATCCATGAAGATGGATTCCCATTGATGATTTAGAGTGGGCAGGGGGGTGCACAATCCCTGATTTTTTATGGTTGGTTTCGTGATGGTGCAGGCAGTGCATGATCTGATATATCGATCGATGTATTGTCAAATTTTGGGTTAGTAAAAATACTTTTGCAAGACCGCCATTGTCTTCTCAGTGCCAAAGTTCCATGCTACATCACTGTAATGTGCTTCCCAAATCATCTTCGCATGCTCATTTGAAGGAACATAGAGATGGCCCAGGTGGCATAGCAATCATTCCTTAAGATGAAAGTCTCCCATTGGTTGTCATGTTCCCCTTTTGATAGCACCATGAAGCAGATCGAACCCCATGGATCCTAGTGACCGATTGAATTAAATAATTAATGAGGGGTTAAGATGAGGCAATTAATTAATTAGGAGTGTGCATTTAAATTAATCCATAGTTTCTACTCACATTGAATAAATAATTATGGAACATTTAATATTATTGGTGCAATTAATATTTTTATTTGTTATGCTGAATAAATGGAGAAATTGCCCCACGAATTCGAATTAGTGGATAAGGTTGGAGGAATTACTTGGAGTAGAGTCCAAAAATGATGCCAAAAATGAGAAAGAGGAATATTTCAAGAAAATCAACATAAATCCAGAAAGCAGGATAAAACAAGAAAAACAAGAAAGTATGAAAAGCAGGAAAGTTCAGAAAAGAAGGAAAGTCAGAAGAAGAAGAAAAAGAAGGAAAGCCAAAGCAAAGCAGAGCAAGGAAAGTATGTCCACTCATGGGTGACCTATTCTCATAGGTCACCAAGCCAAGTAAATTTCTCAATAGGTCAACATTAATTCTATAAAATATGTATTCCAACTCCCTTTCACATCTTTTGCTAGTTTGAGAAATTTTATGAATGCATTTGTGCATTTGAGAATTGGGAGATGTGCCCCTAGTCAAGCATGGGAGATGTGCCCTAGATTTCTATGAGGATGATGTCATTAAACCATTGTCATTGATTTTATTTGTAGGTTCTGTATCTCATCAATTCAAATTTAAAGATAAAAAAAATCATCATCCATTCCAGAGATCGAATCTCTAAGCTTCCTATGGATTTCTAGAGCTAGTTTTTGTCGTAGAAGGAGATAGATTTTTCCATGATGATTTGAGAGGTATTATGGCCTATTTATGATATAATAATATAATACTGAAGCTAGTCAGGTTGAAGAGAAAGTTCATAATCATCATCACCAAGTTCAAAGATCAAATCCTCCCTCCTTCCTCTTTTCTCCTTCTCTCTATTCTATGGACTTCTAGAAATTTTGGAGCTATGTAATGGATATTTATACATATGTATGATATTATATGTATACTGATTTCTAATGTACTATTAAATATCATATTCATAGCAGCTTCGGGTCATTCCTAAATTTTGTGAGATTCAGAGATCAAAATTCTTGAGTTTCCTAGCACCCGAGTCATAATTTTGGAGTTGTGCTATGAGAGGTGACTTCTGTGAATCTTTTGAGCATTTAATATTATTGGTGCAATTAATATTTTTATTTGTTATTCTGAATAAATGGAGAAATTGTCCCACCAATTCGAATTAGTGGATAAGGTTGGAGGAATTACTTGGAGTAGAAGTCAAGTAAGCACTAGAGTCCAAAAATGATGCCAAAAATGAGAAAGGAGGAATATTTCAAGAAAATCAACATAAATTCAGAAAGCGGGATAAAACAAGAAAATCAAGAAAGTATGAAAAGCAAGAAAGTTCAGAAAAGAAGGAAAGTCATAAAAAGAGGAAAAAGAAGGAAAGCCAAAGCAAAGTAGAGCAAGGAAATTATGTCCACTCGTGGGTGACCTATTCTCATAGGTCACAAAGCCATGTAAATTTCTCAACAGGTCAACATTAATTCTATAAAATAATTATTCCAACTCCCTTTCACATCTTTTGCTAGTTTGAGAAATTTTATGAATGCATTTGTGCATTTGAGAATTGGGAGATGTGCCCCTAGTCAAGCATGGGAGATGTGCCCAAAATTTATATGAGAGGATAATGGAATTAAACCATTGTCATTGATTTTATTTATAGGTTCTGTATCTGATCAAGTTGAATTTAAAGATTAAAAAAATCATCATCCATTTCAGAGATCGAATCTCTAAGCTTCCTATGGATTTCTAGAGCTAGTTTTTTGTGTAGAATAAGATAGATTTTTCCATGATGAATTGAGAGGTATTATGGCCTATTTATGATTTAATAATAGCATACTTAATATTATCAGGTCAAATAGAAAGTTTAGAATCACCATCACCAAGTTTAGAGATCAAATCCTCCCTCCTTCCCCTTTTCTCCTTCTCTCTGTTCTATGGACTTCTAGCAAATTTGGAGCTATGTAATGGATATTTATACATATGTATGATATTATATGTATACTTATTTTTAATTTACTGTTAAATATCATATTCATAGAAGCTTCAGGTCATTCCTAAATTTTGTGAGATCCAGAGATCAAAATTCTTGAGTTTCCTAGCACCGGAGTCATAATTTTGGAGTTGTGCTATGAGAGGTAAATTCTGTGAATCTTCTGAGAATTATTTTGACCCCCATGGATATGATATAGTATTATTTATAGTCTCTTCAAGTTTCATAACATTATTTTCTGTTTTGACTGACTGAATTCATGGCTAAAATGACAAATTTTCCAATTCGAAGAATTTTATGTACCTAAACAAGTCCATTTTTTTTAATTTATGTTATGAAAATTATTTAACACCATAATTATGACATTCCATATTTAAAACTGAATCCCAATACCTCTCTTATTTCCTTTGGAAAGCGTTGAATCTTAACTAGTTGCACAGTCCTGGAAAACGTTGAATCTTGAATAATAAAGAATTGACTGTACAGACTTGTTTTAAACCTGAATATACCTTTATATACATGTATTATAACTTTATTACCAATCCAAATCATTTTTCCAAATCCTCTGGTTTTGGATATGAGAAAAGTGCTTCCTAGTTTCATGGTTAGGTGACCCAGCAACATGGAAGTAGGTTTGCGTGGAGCGGACTATAAAACCTCAATGGTCCCTGATATAAATGTGTTAGGGAAGAAACTATATCAGTCCTATTCTTTCCTTTATTTCTTCCCTCTTCCTCTACCTTGTGACCAAAAGCATCAGTCATTTTCCCTTATCTGCTTAGCTTCCAAAAGTCGACTTGTTGTTTGCAAGTTTATTTTAAAACATTAAGCTAACTTTGCAGAAAGTTAATATTCTGGTATGAATATAAGATCAGGTATATTCAGTGGTGTCATATTTCTTTCCTTGTATCATCCTGTGGAAATAAATCTCTCAGTGAATAAATTTGTATGCCATGTCATACTATGAGGATGACTATGATGAGCAATATGAAGAATACTGTAGAAGATATGAAGAAGAAGAAATCCTCTATGTTGATGGAGGCCTACCAAAACATGAATATGATGAATACTGTTGGACATCTGATGGGGAAGAGATCAGATCTGATTCTCCAATGGTTAAGAAAAACTTGACAGAGATTATGCAAGCATGTGAGAACATGTCTCACTGCTACGAGGACTATCTAGCTTTGGGTAGGAATATTTGTGCAAACCTTTATTTTGGAGATTATATTTATTTCAAGTATGGATTCTGGCCCAAGAATGATTATGAGCATTATTTCAAGAGAATCAAGCTATCCAGAGAGAAACCAAGTTGTTCCACCTCTCTAAGAAAATATGAAGAAGAAGGAACCGAAGGTGAAGATTCCCCCAAGCCATCTGCATGTTCAAGATTTAAGAGTTTGTTTGGTTTTCCTTCAAATAGAGATTCTAAATATTGTGACATGAGTACCACTAAATATGAGAAAGTCTCAATTTTCTTGGAGGAGAATAGAAATGAAGTTGAGACAGATATCCAGGAGGTGAAGTGCAAATCACCACTAGGTGGTTGCATAAGAGAAGAAGTTGAAGAGGAATACACTTCAAGTTTCTTGGTGGGTGATCTCTGGATAACTGCTCAATTTTTTGGCTCATTTATGGGTGGTGAGACATATTTTGGATCATATCCAAAAGAGGTACAAAAATCAGATTTACAGTCACCTCTTGAGCCACAGAATGAAGAAGAAAACAAGGACACACTGCTCAGGTGTGAACCAGAAAATTTGGTGGAGGAACAGGCCACCAAAGTATATGTACAGAAAGCGGATAAGGTGAATAACATGAATGATAAGAAAATTTATTTTTGCAACAGCCATGTACACCTGCAACCATTTGATCCATGGGAGGATGGGAAGACTTCACTTGACTTTGAGGACTACAAGATGAAGGAAAATTGTGAGGGAGATGAATATGCTCCTATTTTACCTATTAGTGAACCAAAAATCAATGGAGAGGAGGGTGATACTTCCAATGATGATAAGGGATATTTTGGATCAGATCCAAAAGAAGAAGAAAAATTATACCTGAATTCATTATTTGAACTTCCGACTAAAGTGGAAGACAAGCCCCCACCAGCTGGGTATGAACTAGGAAAAATGAAGGAGAAAAATATGATGCAGAGAGATGAGCACAGTTCATAATTTTGGACTCCTTTGCAGCATGATGAAGCTGAAATGACAGGGCATGAGATTCTCTATAATTTATGTCCATATCACATGTCATTCCAACCTTCAGAGATACCCTCCATTGCACATCATGGAAGTGATTTTGCAAAAAATTCAAAGGCTAACTTGTATGCCGAGAATGAGTTTTGTGTTATGGATCCATGCCACAAGAAAAATGGTCCTGGATGTCATCTATTAGAAGAAGAAACATTGGTGGAGGATATTCTTTGTGAGACACATAATTTGAGTGGATCACTAAAGGAGGACAGAAAGAAGCTTATGGAAGCCATGAAAAACTTTGTGGACATCAATGCCTTGGTGGCAATATGTTGTTGGAAAGCTTCTGGAGAAGCCTTTATGGAGGAGTGCATAGAACTGAAAGAAGGCATGGCCAAGATGAAGGAGAGCTATATGAACTTATTGTCTGACATAGATCATCTCCTCATGATGGATAACATGTACCATAGTGCACTCAAGAAGGAAGAAGAATCCAACAGGCTCATTCATGAGTTGGATATCACCAGTAACTCATTGAAGAGCACACAAAGATCCCTTCAAGAGTCAAAGTTACAGACCTATCAACTTCAAAAGGAGTTGAGAATGTCACACCATTCATGTTGCATGGAAGATAATTTTTTTGGCAAGGAATGTCTCTTGAGGCATGCTATGGAAGAAGGATCCCATGAGCTTCCTATGTGGAAAGGAATTTTCACCTTAGAATATGTGGCTGATTACATCCAATGCAAATCAGAAAATCAAAGTGCTTATCCTTGTATTGATTGATTGGATAGAGGAATCACTGAAGAGGAAAATATGGAAGGTAAAAGTTTTATGTCTTGTTGCAAGGAAATTGTTTTTAATATTGCTGATTTCTCTATGATTTACAAGCAGCAAAAAAGGCATGTGTGTGCAGCCACTTTTGACAAGAAGGAATAAGATCTACACTTACCTTCAATGTGTGGGTCAATTGATGGAGTTTTTCACCCTTGGATCAATGGCAGGGATTTGAGCCATTGGATGAAGAGGGGAGCACCTGTTGAGTTCCATAGAGACCATGATACCTTGTTATTTAAGGGAAACATGAACATGACTGATTTTGATACAACTTACTCTCTTTTGGAGCAGCATTTTAGGACATGGGATCCTCACCCTTGTCACTTGAGTTTCATGGATAACACACTTGTTCCTTGTGTGCATTGGTCACATGATAACTTTTCAATTGGAATGGAAAGACTGGAAGAATTGTGGCCTCACTTTTTGGAGGAATATTTAGGGATGTATAGTATTTTTTTCATTCATCTCTACATTGGAGAGTTGCATATCTTGATTGAGTATCCCTCAAAGCTTCAGGTTTGCATTAGAAAGGATGATTTTCCAATATGGTTGTATGATGTTTTCATCTTTCCCAACATTTCATATGATGTTGATTTTTTCTTGTTACTAATGTTTGGGGAGATGCAGCATGAACTGTGGGTTCCAGGAAATCTTTTTATTAACAAATTTTGTTGGATGGTATTCCGATCCATGGGGGTGCCATACAAGCAATGGGATCCTAGCATTGTTTGTCCTTCGAGAATTTGTTTGCATGTTGGCATGATGTAGCAAGCCAACCCTATTTTGCACCAGTTCATCTATGTTGCACTTGGTTTTAGTTTCCCACATAGGGAAAACCTCCTTGGATGGACTTATAGTTTACATAATAGTGGTATATTT
This sequence comes from Pseudotsuga menziesii, assembly GCA_001517045.1. Lineage (NCBI taxonomy): Eukaryota > Viridiplantae > Streptophyta > Pinopsida > Pinales > Pinaceae > Pseudotsuga > Pseudotsuga menziesii. The sequence continues at coordinate 253,955 of LPNX010223461.1, read as the reverse complement.
TCATTTCTGATATTCTTATGGGATCTTGGCACGCTTTCCAGTTGCTTCACTTGGATAGAAGTAGGCATGTTTAGTTACAGATGTAGTGAATATTTTCTTGGAGAGAGGATTATGATTAGAGTAGTGCAACAAAAGTATGATGGACCTCTTGGGGTACTTTTCTTGATGACAAGCAATCTTGGGAGGGGAGGACTGTCATGTTCCCATTTTGATAGCACCATGAAGCAAATCGAACCCCATGGATCCTAGTGACAGATTGAATTAAATAATTAATGAGGGGTTAATATGAGGAAATTAATTAATTAGGAGTGTGCATTTAAATTTATCCATAGTTGCTACCCACTTGGAATAAATAATTATGGAGAATTTAATATTATTGGTGCAATTAATATTTTTATTTGTTATGCTGAATAAATGGAGAAATTGTGCCACCAATTCGAATTAGAGGATAAGGTTGGAGGAATTACTTGGAGTAGAAGTCAAGTAAGCACTAGAGTCCAAAAATGATGCCAAAAATGAGAAAAGAGGAATATTTTAGGAAAATCAGCATAAATCCAGAAAGCAGGATAAAACAAGAAAAGCAAGAAAGTATGAAGAGAAGGAAATTTCAGGAAAGAAAGAAAGACAGAAAAATAAGGAAAGCCAAAGCAAAGTAGAGAAAGGAAAGTAAGTCCACTCATGGGTGACCTATTCTCACAGGTCACCAAGCCAAGTAACTTTCTCAACAGGTCAACATTAATTCTATAAAAGAAGTATTCCAACTCCCTTTCACATCTTTTTGCTAGTTTGAGAAATTTTATGAATGCATTTGTGCATTTGAGAATTGGGAGATGTGCCCCATATTTCTGTGAGAGGATAATGGAATTCATAAATTGTCATTGATTTTATTTGCAGGTCATGTATCTAATCAAGTCGATTTTAAATATAATAAAAATCATCATCCATTCCAGAGATCGAATCTCTAAGATTCCTATGGATTTCTAGAGCTAGTTTTTGGTGTAGAAGAAGAAATATTTTTCCATGATTCTTTTAGAGGTATTTACGCATATTTCTGATGTAATAATAGAATACTGAACCTGATCAGGTCTAATATAAAGTTCATAATCATCATCACCAACTTCAGAGATCAAATCCTCCCTCCTTCCTCTTTTCTCCTTCTCTATGTTCTATGGACTTCTAAAATTTTTGGAGCTATGTAATGGATATTCGACATATGTATGATATGATATGTATAATTATGTCTAATGTACTATTAAATATCATATTCATACCAGATTCAGGTCATTCCTAAATTTTGTGAGGTTCAAAGATCAAAATTCTTGGGTTTCCTAGCACCAAAGTCATAATTTTGGAGTTGTGCTATGAGAGGTGACTTCTGTAAATATTATGAGAATTATTTCGACCCTCATGGATATGATATGGTATTATTTAAAGTCTCTTCAATTTTCATAACATTTGGATCTGTTTTGATTGAGTTTTGTATCAATCTTTTACACCCTACCTAGAATTCATGGCTAAAACGACTAGTTTTCCAATTCGAAGCATTTTATGTACCTAAACAAGTCCATTTTCTTTAATTTATGTTCTGAAAATGATTTAACACCATAATTATGAAATTTCATGTTTATAATGGAATCCCAGTACCTCTCTTATTTCCTTTGGAAAATGTTGAATCTTGACTAGTTGCATAGTCCTGGTAACTAGTTTTCATAGTTCCACCCTTAATCTTCCTTGTGACTGTCCAGACTTGTTTAAAATATGAATATACCTTTATATACATGTATTATAACTTTATTACCAATCCAAATCATTTCTCCAAATCATCTGGTTGTGGATATGAGAAAAGTGCTTCCTAGTTTCACGGTTAGGTGACCCAGCAGCATGGAAGTAGGTTTCTGCGGATTCGAATCCAAAAACTCAATGGTCCCTGATATAAATGTGTTTGGGAAGAAACTATATAAGTCCTATTCTTTCCTTGATTTCTTCCTTTAAAATATGAATATACCTTTATATACATGTATTATAACTTTATTACCAATCCAAATCATTTCTCCAAATCATCTGGTTGTGGATATGAGAAAAGTGCTTCCTAGTTTCACGGTTAGGTGACCCAGCAGCATGGAAGTAGGTTTCTGCGGATTCGAATCCAAAAACTCAATGGTACCTGATATAAATGTGTTTGGGAAGAAACTATATAAGTCCTATTCTTTCCTTGATTTCTTCCCTCTTCCCGCTGCCCTGTGACTAAATGTATCAGTCATTTTCCCTTATCTGCTTAACTTCCAAAAGTGGACTGGTTGTTTACAAGTTTTATTTTAAAACATTAAGCTAATTTGCAAAATGTTAATATTCTGATCTGAATATCAGATCAGGTATATTACATTGGTGTACCTACACGTAAGGCTTGATAAGTGGGAGCGAACTCAGGTTCATTGTCATATAGTTGAGGCCACCCAAATGTCTTGTGGCTGCAAGAGTTGAGCATTGTGGTTAATGTTGCTATTGGAGGTCGACTGAGGCAATCAACGAATCGATTGGTGCTTCCCTTCTTGTATTTAATGTTCAGGTGGAATTGCTGCAAGTAAGTGGACCACTTCTGGTGGTGGTAATTCTGTAACTTTCATTAGGTTTGCATGAACTACAAGGGATTGTGATCAATGTGGATGATTGTTGGTTTTTGAAGGATATGATGCTTCTATTGGTAGTAGGATTGGACAATTGAGTACATTTCCTTATCGTAGGTAGCATACTTGTGCATTGTATCTAAAAGTATCTCACTATGATATCCCACTAGATGGCCATACTGAGTGAAGACCCCACTAATGACGTAGTCTAAAGCATCTGTCTTGATCTCAAAAGGTTGTTGTAGATATGGTAGGGTAAGGATGGGCGTCAAACATAAGCGGTGCTTCATCTCCTCAAATGCATGTTGTTCTGGCTTGGACCAGATGAACTTGGCCTTAGATCCACCTTTGGTCACTTGGCTAAGGGACCAAGCAATATTTGAGAAGCCCAACACAAATCTGCGATAGAAGTTTGCATATCCTAGGAAACTACAAAGCTCTGTTAAAGTCTTCAAGGTTAAACAATTGTGAATGGATTAGATCTTGGTCAGATCTACATAAACACAATGTTCATCCATGATGTATCCTAGATACTGAACCCTTTCCATGTCAAATGGGCACTCTTTTATATTGGCATATGACTTGTCTTGTTGCAAGGTGCTAAGCACCTAGTGGATATACTGTAAATGTTTTTCCCATGTTCTATATAGATGAGGATATCATCTAGATATAAAAACACAAAGGGATTGGTGAATGGTCATAGGATGCCATCCATCATCCTCATGAAAGTTGTTGGATCATTAGTCAAGCTAAAAGGCATGACCAACCACTCAAAAAGGATTTTTTGATATTTGAAGGAAGTAATTCAGACATCGGTCTGCTCAATTGGCACTTAATGATAGCCAGACTTCAGGTCAATCTTGCTAAAATACTTGCCCCCTTGAGCTGGTTGAGGAGTTCGTCGATCCGAGGAATGGGATACTAATTCCAGACAATGATGTTATTTAGAGATCGATAGTCAATATAGAGTCATCATGTCCCATCTTTCTTCTATACAAACACAATTGGCCACCCAAAAGGTGAGGAGCTAGGTCGAATGTGCCCCTTTTGGATTAAATCTTGAATCTTGCGTTTAATTTCTTCATTCTCCATGAGGGAACACCAGTATACTGTCCCATTAGGTAAATGCGCACAAGGATCAAATAAATGGAGTGCTTGACCTAGAAATGTATTGGAACCCTAACAGGTGTGGTGAAGATGTATTTGTATGCTTCCATGATCTTGTCCACATGTTTTTGTTCCATGGAGGGGTTCTGTGTGGAGGTGGTGGATGTTGTTGTGATATTTTGTTCACCCTCAAAACAAATCATGAAGAGTAAAAATTTCCCTCTTTGGGAGATTTCCTTCTTGCACTATTTCATTGTGATGAGAGACACTACAGTAGCAGGAAGTGTCTCCGGTATCATGTAGAGTTTCTTTCTCAATGTGATAATGACACTACGAGGTATAGAGTCATACACAGTATGAAGTTTCCACATATATGGTTTTCCTAAAAGAACATTACAAACTTCAAGTGGGGAAACATCACACATTACTTCATCTTTGAAGGGCTTGATGCCATAGGAGAGGCAACATTCTTGACTGATGAGGATGTCTCGTCCCTGGATCATCCAACCAATGTTGTAGGATTGGGGATGTGGAACCGTCAGAAGCTTTAATATTTTGATGACCTCGATTGAGATAAGGTTCTTATAACTACCATTCTCAACAATGAAATGTAGCAGAGTCCCCTGCACCCATAGTTGTGAATAGAAGATGCTCTCCCTTTCCTCTATCTCCTTTGACTCTTCTAGTTGGATTTTTGTGAACTCATTGAGTTGTGGTGGTGTGCCATGGTGTGGCATATGTCAAGTATATGGGCATCGACACGAAGAATGTAGCTGACATGTGGCACTAGGTTCTGCATCAATGATCTTATTTCCCCTTTCTTTCTCTGCATTAGTGTCTAAGTTATATTCTAGATCTATGGATTTTGTATCGACCAATAATGATTGTTTTGAGAGGCATTCATCAGTGTTGTTCTAGGGGATTTTGTGGAACTTGCACCACTTGTCGGTGTCCTTCGATTTCTCATTACACTTTTTTTCTTGTGGCTTGAATTGATTTCCAGGACTTTGGTCATCATTGCTCTATCCTTTAGATTTGAATTAGGGCCACTTTTTCCCAGCTTATGTTGTTGATTTGTAGACCCAAAATCCCACTTATTCTTTTTCTTAAACTTTTGCTCGATCTTGACAGCATATCTATAAGCTTCTCCTAGTGAGGATATGTCCAGGAAATCCATATTTGACTGAATGTACACGTGCATGCCACTGTGGTACTTTAGAACCAAGTTTCATTCAGAGTCTCTAATGTAGGGTATGGAATATATTGGTATACTTCGGTACCATTTGGTCTCTTTCTTGGCGCAATGTCGTTCACCGGGTGTATTGGTCACCATAGTGTTCGACAAGATATAATTCCTCCTTGATGGCATCAACAAAAGATTCCCAAGTGGATTTTGTATTGAATATATCATATTCATCCCTCACATGCCTCTTGCAGTACCCGTCCCACTAGTCTTTGATATGGGGGAGGCACTTAAAGAGCGAGAAGGTGATATTTTCACTGTCAATTTTTTTTTAATAGAGAAGTAACCCTCTAATAGACTCGACCATTTTCCCAAAGCAAATGCATATGTATTTCCTTCAAATGAAGGGATTTCAAAGTTAACTTGTACCTTGAAGGGAGTCACACCCCCAAAACGATTGCTCGTTGAAGGTGCATCCGCTGTCGTTGGCATTCTTCGAAGGATCTGGGCGAAGTTATCTATCATCTCATTCCTCTATCACGTGAGGGTTTCCTTGAGCAACAGTTTAATAGGATCTCCTACTATTTCGTCACTCTTTTCTTCTCTCACCATTTCGAGTCTAATTGGGACAACAAGAGGTATTTTCTCCAAGCTCATCTAGTTCAAGACCCAACTCTCGATATTCATATCTCGTTAGGGACAGGCAATGAGAAACCATAAGAGAAAAAGACTAATACCAATGATCTAGATTTAAGTTAGAATGAAATGAAAGAGAATATATATATTCACATAAAAAGATATATGGAAATAGACACATTGATACAATAAACTTAGATTCTATTAAATGAATAAAAAAGAACAAATTGTGAAACAAAAGCAACTAGAATGATGGTAGCTGTATCTCTGAGAATAGATGTAGTGGCTACGTTCACTCATGACAAGATGAGTACAAAAGGATGTCAAAGGGAATTTTATCATAAATCATTGGAGAGGCATAATCCCTAAACCTTTCCATAAGACATGTATCATCATAAAGTTTGTGGCCCCAAGGTGGTTAATTGAACAGTCAACTTCTCAGGGTCATAAAATTTGCATACAATCTTCATTTGGGGTGCTCAATAGCCTGTTGGAAATGTCTATCCAATCTTTACAACTTTCAACTAGGGGAAAATGCATGCCAAAGGAAACCATTTTCCCCATGAATCACCAAAAAGTATCGTTAGGGCCTCAAAACGACGCCAAAAGTTTGGGACCCAAAAAACCGTAAAAAATTACAAGAAAATTACCAAAATGAAGAATTGTTTTGAGCCAGTAGAATATGTGGGTGGAAACCTATACCCATCTGGATCAATGTTTGACATCAAAACATCTATTCACATGAATAGAATAATACTTTTTAGTTTTGAGGATAAATACCATAGGGATAACCATATGTATTATATGTTTCCACAGGTTGCGATGGAGTATTTGAGTCATTGCATAGATCCACAATGTATGTCTAGTGGGTATGCTTAAGTTTGAATCATGATGACATAGATCTACATTGTATGTCTGGTATCTATGTCCAAATTTGAGTCTTGTTTGTCATGGATCTACATTGTATGTTGGTATCCGTGACCTATATGTCTATGCATGGATCTGCAATGTATTGGTCGGCATCCATGTTATGAGTCAGTTGGGACACATATCTCAGAATATATTTCACTGCAGATTCCTTGTTCATTATTTCCAACGATGGTATTTTCCTCAATTTTCAACCTTCATCTATCAAAGTACTTCACCTATCCTATCCCTTTAGCTTTGTACTTTGGGGGGAAATAAGTGATGCCTTTCAATTTTCGAATTTTGGCAATGCCAATGTAGTTTGAATCCTTACAACATGTATCATACCTTTGTTGACACACCATGTACATTGACAAGGTGCGTCGAAACAAATTCATGCCTTTGTACAACCACTTTCTCTTGGGAAAAGTGCATCGGTGCTCATTAAAAGGAAAAAAGAGAAATTTTGAGAGCATTCTGGAAGAATTACCTCATGGAGGCTTATCCCAACAAATCAACATAAGTGGTAGTTGAAGCCCTAACCTATTGGTATGCTCCCTTAACCTTCTCTAAATAATATTCAACTCCCTTTATCCCCTTTAGCCTATAAATAAAATATCACCCTCATGGTTGAGGGAAGGAACAAGAAATCATCGATATGTTGTTGAAATATTCCTAGAATTGAGATTCCATTAGAGGCAAGGTTAGAGTCTTGAGGAAAAGGAATAGTTGAAAGAAGTGCAACACCAAGGCACCATGGTTGTAATGTCTCCTTCTCTATTATTAATACAGTAATGACTTTCTTTTTCCATAAATGATATTCAAACTCATTTATAACATTTCTCCTTGGTTACTTGCTTAGATATAACAAATTAACTTGTAGTTTCTATTTGTTTCTTGTTCTCCTTGAATCCTTTGCAGGTTATTTCCTTTTAAAAAAGAGGGACAACAAAAGCATGGAGATAACAAGGACCTTCTTCTATTAAGAGGTATAGATTCTATGAATCATCAAGTAATTTGATAGATCTAGGAAAGAGTGCATTTTTGTCAAGTTTTGTTCTGGATCCAAACCATTTGGAGTAGAGATCTTTGTCTTTGTCTACATTGACGAGGTGTCTTGAAGCAATTGTACTGGTTTTCTCTTTCAAACTGTTGAAGTCTCACTTCTCTTTGCCTCACCACTTAAAATGATGTTTCACACTTGTCAAAGCATGTAAAGGAGAATAAATAAATGAGAAGTTAGCTATAAACTTCCTCCAATATTGGGCTACTCCCAGGAAGCTTCTAGCTTCGGTTACATTAGTTTCCTTGAGCCAATTCGGAATGACCTCAACCTTTGAGGGATCTATTCTCGGTTCACCTCCCCCAACAATGTAACCCAAATGAACCAAATATGTTCTCCCAAAATCACATTTGGACATATTTAAATACAATTTATCCCTTGCTAAGACATATAAGACTTGTCTTACATGCTTGACATGATCTTCCCAAGTTCGGCTGAATATCAAAATATCCTCTAAGTAGACTATTACAAAGTTATCAATGAGTGGCCTAAATACATCATTCATAATCATCATGAATGTATCGGGATCATTAAAAATCCCAAAGGGCATAACCATCCATTCATACAAACCCAGTTTAGTTTTAAAAATGAGGTTCCATATATCATTTTCATGAATTATAGTCTGATGATAGCCACTTCGCAAGTATAACTTAGTGAAATAATGACATCTTCAATTGATCCAAAATATCATCAATACGAGGAAGAAGATACATATTATTTACTTTGATTTTGTTCAAATCTCTATAATCCATGCACATTTGCCACGTGCCATATTTCTTAAGAACAAGTACGATGGGTGATCCACATGGTGAAAAGATGGTATGTATGAACCCCTTGTCAAACAATTCGTGTACTTCTTTTTAACCTCTTCATTTTCAATTACTAATAACCTGTAACCAAGGTTAAGTAACAAAGTATCTTGCAGCAATTGGATATCATGTTGAACCTCCCTCTTAGGATGCAATCCTTACAATTCCTAAAATATCTCATCATAGTTAGGAACAACTTTAATTAAATAATGTTTATGTAAAGGATCAAATTCCTCAAAATCCCTATTACTATCACTTTCTTTGGGTTTAACAAAATGAGAACGAGTTTCTTGTTTTCATTTACGAGCCTCTTCATCTTTCCCATAGAAACAAGTGAAAGATTTGGCTTTACACAATGTGCTCTTACCATGAATTGTGCTTCATCTTTAAACAAGTGGTATTCATTTTCTTCCCTGTAAAAAAATTACTTTCATGTCATAAAGATAAGGACTGTCTAATACAATACCACATATATATAATTGGACCACATCCAAATCAACTACATCGATAAATCCAAAAGTTATAGAAAACTTGAGTCTACACTGTTTGGTAACTTGTAGTTGTTCATTCTAAAAAGCACATCCAAGTGGATATGGTTTGGGATGTAGCTTGGTTTCCAAACTAATATTTTTAACGATCTCCTCTAAAATCAAGTTAGCTTGTGATCCATTATCAAATAAAGTAGCAGTTTTTTTATGTTTAGAAATCACCCTGATGTGAAATAGTTCACTCCTTTTCTTTTCATTTATAACAGGCTCAATTTTTTAAACACAATCAGGATAATATTTACCTTGGAAACCCGTGGTTGCAATTTCTCTCTCATCTCTCGAGTCTGAGCCCAAATCATGTTGGACTACATAAATCATTAGAATAGTAATCCAACCCCTTAGTACCCTAGTCTAAGTCCCTATTCAATTTTATTGCATTTGTGCATTAATACACTGTGGTTTTGGACTTAAGGTGCTTCGTTGGGAAAATAACCAATTAAATTGGAGCAATCACACCCACATGAGCTCTCTATATCAATAAAAACTCTACATGTGCACCCTCATCATTTATGGTGTGGTCCCAGTCATTGAATGTGGACATTGAGGTTGACTAGGAGCGCCAGAGGTGGATTTTGTCCAATTTTGGACTGATTTGGAGCATTTAATGCCACCTAGAGCCTCTCACTCACCTTATTTTGCACACCCATGCATTCCAAGGAGTCATGATTTCTCCAAGTCACTTCATCCACGTCCACACAACAATTCATGGCTATTTGGGCTGATTTGGAGTGAGTTTGGCACACCTAGGGGGGATTGAGGCCAATTTGGCCAATTTCACATGTACAGTCATTTTGGGCTTCCCAAGCCTCACGAACCACTTCAGATGTAATATAAACCTGTTACTAACATATTTGCATGTTATGCAGTCAAATAATAACTTTTTTATGTTCACATTGTATGTGTAAAATTGTTCTCTTTTAATAGTTTTTTGTTGATTTTGTATGAAATTTGATTTGTGAGTTTATATAAGGATCCTATATCTTTCTATAGATAAAAATTCTCACATGGTATCAAATATGAGTGGATTTTAGTGACTTGCATATCAATCTTGAGCCTTTTAAGCTGCATTTTTTAGAGAAATTCCAGATAAAATTGAGTGTTCTTTGCAGGTTTTTCGGCAATTCTTCACCATTAGCACAGGTAGAAAAGGAAACAACCCACATATTGCTTACACCTTTCAATTTATTCAATTGGAAGGTAGAAATGGTTATTCAATTGAGATCCAAGGGTCTCTACAAAGTTACCATGGGCACAAAGGTGGAGCCAAACTCTGCTGTAGAGAAAGCCAAGTACTTCAACAGACTATATGAAGCATATGGATTGTTATTCCTGAGTATCTCAAGATATATTTTTGTCCACATAGAAATTTTAACAACCCCAAATGAAGTTTGGATAAGACTAGAAATACTCTTTGGGAAAACTGATGAACTAAGAGGACATCATCTTGAGAACAAGCTCATCAGCCTCATCCCAACACATTTTGACACTATCAAGGAGTTCTTCACCAAGTTCAAGCCACTTGTGCTTCAGATAAAGCAATACAGGATTGAGAAGAAAGATGATCAATTGATACTGTCCATCCTTTCGAAGTTAGGGCCAAAATTCTCAGTCTTTGTCAGTGCCTTTCATTCTAGCAAGTTGACACTTCGAAACTGGCAAATTCCAAGTCTAGCTAGCTTCATGGAATTCCTCACCCAGGAGAAAGACAAGCTAGTACAAATGGGCACCATCAAGGCCAAGGATAAAGATTTTTCCATGGGTGTTTCAAAAGCCTCCAAGGGAAAGCAAAAGGCAAAGAATTCAAAGCAGTCAGAGAAGAGGAAATTAGAAAAACCCAAATCCAGTGATGGGGGTTTGAATCCTCCCAAGGAGAAGGAAAAAAAGGGAAAGAGAAAACCAAATTCACCTATTTCCACAAGGTATGGAATCTATAGAGCTCATTCATGAAGAAAACCATTGACCAGATGGCGCACCTGCTGGAGAAAAAAAACATCCCTGTCCCAGATGGCGCAAGGAAGAAAGATGCCACCTCCAGTTCAGAAAACAAGGAGAAATGTCATGCCTTGGTCGAAGGTACCTCTAATTAATCATCCTTAATCATTGATTCAGGTCTTCTAGAGACATGGTTTCCACCAGAGAGCTCTTCTCCTCCATGCATTCGAATGCTGGCCCAACAGCTCGAATGGGAGATGAGTCTGAAATCCAAGCCAAGGGAATTGGTAGGATTGATTTAGAGTATAGTTACTTCAGTGATGTGATACATGTACCATACTTGGAAGCAAATTTTTTGTCATTCTATCAAATGACCCATACAAGAGAATAAAATAGAGTGACATTCACTCCAGACTTCATATAGATTGCAGAAATTCATCAAACCAAGTTGTAGCAGTTGTGTATGCAGACCACCGTGAGAGGATATACAAGTTTTCAAATTTCCTCCCTAGTTCCAATGACCAAGCGCTACTATCCAAATCCAATGAGACTTCCAAGCTATGGCATGAGAGGTTTGGACACATGAACAACAAATACCTCCAAGCACTGCATAGAGATGAGATGGTGGAAGGACTTCCTCAATTCAAATCATCAAATGGAGCTTGCGTTGGGTGTGTAGTTGGGAAACATCCAGAGCGCAGCTATGAGAAGGGGATGGCAAGGAGAGACACACAACCACTTGGGTTGGTACATTCAGATCTGATTGGTCATTTTCCCACTCCATCCTATGGTGTATCAAGGTATGTACTCACATTTATTGATGACTACTCGAGATTCTGCTGGGCGTACTTCCTTAAATTAAAATCTGAAGTTTTTGAGCAATTGAATATTTGGAAGGCATTAGTAGAGAATCAAAGTGGGCATAAGATAAATATCCTTAGGACTAATAATGGGAAGGAGTATGTCAACAAAAATATTCAACACCTTTGTGAGGAATGTGGCATCCAAATTCAACATTCAACTCCTTACACACCACAACAAAATGGTGTGGCAGAGAGGAAAAATAGATCTCTCAAAGAGATGGCCACATGCATGATTGAAGAAAGGGATATAAGTCCCAAGATATGGGATGAGGATATTATTTGTTCTTCTCATATACAGAACATGGAATTCCACAAATCAGTCAATGGAAAGAATCCCTACGATGCATGGTTTGGCCATAAACCAAATGTCTCAAATTTTAGGATTTTTGTATCAAGAGCATGGGCTCGAATTCCTTCTGAAAAGAGGAAGGCATTGTAGCCACAAAGAAAGGAATGCAACATGGTTTGTTATGGTGAGGATAAAAAATGTTACAAAATATTTGACACATCCACACTCAATACTTTCATTGAGAGGAGTGAGCAATTCGAAGAGCAACCAATACCATATTTTGAGCTTGCACCAGGGGAATGCTCTTCTCCCCAACACCTTACTGAAGTAAGTGATGATTCATGATTTGTATTTTCTGATATTTTTGATAATGATATGGCTGTATATGACATTTTTGTATATGAGTCACCATAAAGGCCCAATAGGGTTGAATAAATCATACAAGCTGTAGGAGAATTGGCTGGAAATCCCCAAGAGCCTAGGAAGACTAGATCTCAATCTAACAATGCTTCCTTTCCAAGTGAAAGTGCTCTTTTTGAGCATTGTTATATGCTGATTGGATCTGATCCACAGTCATATCATCAAGCTTTTCATGACCCAAGATGGAAAACAATATTGGAAGAAGAATTATATTCTCTCCAAGAGAATGAAACATGGGAATTGCTCCCCCTTCCTCCCAAGAGGAAGCTTGTTGAATGCAAGTGGATATTTTGAACAAAAATTGTTTCTAATGCTTCAGATGTGAAGTATAAAGACATATTAGTTGATAAGTGTTAATTTAAAGTCCAAGGTGTAGACTACACCGAGACCTTTGCAACGGTTGCAAATATGGATTCCATAAGACTAGTTTTAGCAATTGCAGCTAGTAAGGGTTTGAAAGTGCACCATATGGATGTCAAGAGTGCATTCTTACATGGTGAGGTACAGGAGGATATATAAATACAGCAACCTGAAGGTTTCCCAAAGGATACTTCACTTATTTGACGGTTGAAGAAATCACTATATGGACTCAGGCAAGCTCCCATGGCTTGGTATGCAAAAATGGATGCTTTCTTGCTCTCAATTGGTTTAATTAGATGCAAATATGATCCAAATGTATATTTTCAGAAACATGATGGTATTTTGCATGTTATTGTACTATTTTTTGATGACCTCTTGATTACAGGGAGCTGTAACACTTCAATTGGTTCAATCAAGGCATCTCTACACAGTGAATTTTCCATGACCGATCTAGGATTGCTAAGACAATTTTTGGGATTGGAAATTGAGCAATATGAAAGGGGAATCATGCTGAGTAAACCAAAGTATGCTTCAGACCTTCTAAATAATTTTAACATGGTTGATTGTAAGGCATCCAAGTGCCCTTTCCTTTCTGGCATTAAACTAGGTGAATTTGGCAATTCTCCATTGGTAGATTCTACACTCTACAGGAAGCTAGTTGGTAGCTTGCTCTATCTTACAGTTACAAGACCCGATATATATTATGTTGTAAGTGTAGTAGAAATAAATATGCACCAACCACATGAGATCCATTGTAAGGCAGCCAAAATAATCCTCCGGTACGTCCAAGGAACAAATAATTTTGGGGTGCACTATGTAGTTAGTTCTTCACTTCAACTAGCTGTATTTTCTGATTCAGATTGGGCTGGAGATCCCACTGACAGAAAGTCAACTTCAGGTTTTGTATTCATGCTTGATGAAGGTCCTATTTTCTGGTCTATCAAGAAACAACATACCATTTCTCTTTCTTCGGCAGAGGCTGAGTATAGGGCAACAATCAATGCAGCTACACAGTGTGTTTGGTTGTAGGGAATTCTTCAGGAATTTGGTGTCACAATTGATTCTCCTACCAACATTTGGGTGGAAAATCAAAGTTCCATCAAGATATCTACTAATATAGTTTATAGGCAGAGAACAAAGCATATTGAGATCCATATGCACTACATCCGGGGCTTAGTGCATGACAGGGTGATTTCCTTGCAGTATTTCCTATCCACCGAACAAACTGCCGACATTTTCACCAAGACTTTCACAGAGAAGACCTTCACTCACTTGAGATATTTAATTGGAGTGAGTGATGGATGGTGATTTCTGATAATTGTTGTAGCTTTCAGCCCCATGTCCATTCTTTGTTGAATTATTGTAACTTCGAAGAATATTGTTTATATATTTTATTGATCCTCAATGTTTCTATTGGGAGAATCATTTGTATTTATTTGCACCCCGATGTTCGTAATCGTGAGAATTAATAAGAGTCATGAGGAATTCCCCTCCATTGTAAGTCGGGTCATTAGTACCCTCCAAAATATGTTATTATATTAAGTTAATCTAGTTGTGGTTACTCGAGCCTACATAATTGAGTTAAGTTTACTCGAGCCTACATAACTAGGTTAAATGTCTAGTGAATGAAAGAATATAAATAGAGGTGAGGTGCTTCTCATTTGAACACACACTCACTTGTGTAGCGCATAAGAGAGAGAGAGAGAGAAAGAGATGTAGTTGGAGAAAGAGGAGAATCAGTCTTTTGGGTTTTACCTTTTATCTTTTGGGGCATCTATATTGAGGAAGCTTTTGCTGGGTTTTTCCCAGGACAAATATTTGTTGTTCTTGTGATACTGTTTCTTTTAGTGATCCTGTCTATATTATTTTGTTATGAAATTGAAATTAAATGCTGATAATATAGCTTAGCATATGGAATTTTAACATGGTATCAGAGCTAACCTGAATAGGACAAATTTCACAAGAGAAAAATCCCTCTCTCTCTTCCTGACAAGAAATTAGGGTTTCAGAAAAAAAAATCGAGTTTTGGAAAACTGCTTGCATGGAAAGTTGCACCCTCCCAGAGCACATATTCTAAGCCAAGGATCAAAGTTTTTGAAGAACTAGATCTCCCGAAAAGTCAAACCCTAGTTTGAAAGTTGCACTAGAAAACTGCAGAACCGGAAAAATGCTGGAAGCTGCAGTGAATCTCACAAGTTAGATTTGAAAGGTGAAGACTTGATATCTCCAGAAACCAAGCACACCAGTCAACTCACCTCAGTCAAGTGCATATACTGGTAAGTTCAATTTCTCATTTCGCAAAATTTCAATTTTTGTGACTTTTTGACAAGATGGCCCCAAGCACTAAGCTTGAGGACAAGCTAGAAGGCATAGAAAATTTCTGAGCATGGAAGTACATGATTGGTCTCCTTATCAAGGAGAATGATCTTGAAAAATATATCAAGGATGAAATTCCTGAACCCAAAGAAGCTGAAGCTAAGGAGAAGCA
Source organism: Pseudotsuga menziesii (assembly GCA_001517045.1). Classification (NCBI taxonomy): domain Eukaryota; kingdom Viridiplantae; phylum Streptophyta; class Pinopsida; order Pinales; family Pinaceae; genus Pseudotsuga; species Pseudotsuga menziesii. Next base: position 238,727 of record LPNX010223461.1, on the reverse strand, counting down.
CAAGAAGGATCTGATTAGGGAACAAAGAATCATTGTTGATTCTATCAAGGATCACTTGATCCCTCAAGTGTCATCCAAGAAGACTCCGAAGGAAATGTATGATTCCCTATCCATAATGTATGAAGAAAGTAACATAAATAGAAATATGAATCTAAGAGCTCAACTGAAAAGTACCAAGATGAGTCATGGAGAATCCATCCAGGACTATTTCACAAGGGTCTCCTAGTTCAAGGAATAACTAGAAGCTATTGGAGACAACCTTGATGAAGATGAGTTAGTTATGACTGCTCTCAATGGTCTCACCAGACCCTGGGAGTCATTCATTCAGATGATGTGTGCTAGGAAGGAAATCATGAAGTTTGATGTTGTATGGGAAGACTATATTCAAGAAGAGACTAGAGTGGCAAATAGAGAAGCCCTACTGAAGGAGGATGATCAAGCCCTAGCCACTCATACCAAGAGAATACTTCAACCTAACTTCAAGAAGGGAAACCACAACGAGCATCAACCTCCCAGAAAGTTATAGAAGACAAGAGAAAGTCTCCCCGATAGGGACTACTCCGGCTTTCAATGTTTTCACTGTGATAAGATAAGACACATTACCAGAAATTGTCCTTTGAAGAAACAAGAGTACAAGAAGAGGACTAGAAATAAAAAATACATCATGATTGTCTAGTTGAAGATGAGGACGAATAAGAAGAAGAGGAAGGACCTCCAAGAAATCAAGGAAGAGAAGAAGATGCTAAAGAGTATGTGCTATTCTCTGCACTCTCTGTATCTATAACACCTGGAGAATATACTTGGCTTATTGATAGTGGTGCTTCAAAGCACATGAAGGCACAAAAGAAAACTCTGTCAAGACTTGAAGAAAAGAACTCTCCTCAAAAAGTATCTCTAGGAGATGACTATCAATATCTGATTAAAGGAATTGGGGAAGCAAGCTACAAGCTTGATTTAGGAAATCCCCTGAAGATGAAAGAATTAATATATGTACCAGGTCTAAAGAAGAATTTAATTTCTATCTTAGCTTTAGATAAGAAAGGATTCAAATTTGCATTCATAGATGTCCAAGTACTCATGTGTCCCAAAGGAAACAATATTGAAGATGCAGTTGTCATTGGTGAAGAAGAAGGAGGCCTGTATAAACTCAAGGGACATTCAGAAACAACCCTTGTTCATGAGTCCACTGATCCTAGTGAACTATGTCATATAAGGCTTGCTCACATAAATTACAAAGCACTACCTCATGTGAACAAAGTATTGACAGGATTACCATACATGAAGGTCAAACATGAAGGCATTTGCAAAGGATGTGCGAAAGGAAAGAACATCAAGAATCCATTCCCAAAGAGTGAAACAAAAAAAAAAGGTACGTTGGAATTGATTTATTCAGATGTGTGTGGTCCAATTTCCTCCACATCTCTAAGTGGATTTGAATATTACATTACATTTATTGATTACTATTCAAGGAATACATGGATATACTTCTTGAAATCAAAGAGTGAAGTGTTTGAGAAATTCAAAGAATTCAAAGTTGTGATAGAAAACCTTACAGACAAGAGAATCAAGACTCTCCGATCAGACAATGGTGGAGAGTATACTTCAAAAGAGTTTGAATATTTTTGCAAAGATGCCAGAATCAAGAGGGAACTAACTACTCCCTACAATTCTCAACAAAATGGTGCTGCAGAAAGAAAGAACAAAACCATCATGGAAGCAGTGAAGACAATGATATATGATCAAGATCTTCCAATGCATATTTGGGAAGAAGCAGCAAGAACTGTTGTATATGGACAGAACAAAATATCTCACAGTGCCCTTGGATTCAAGACTCTAGAAGATATGTGCATGGGAAAGAAGCCTGAGGTAATTCACCTCAAAATATTTGGTTGTCCAGTATATATTCATATACCAAAAGAGAAAAGAACCAAGTTGGACCCTTCCAGAAAGAAGGGGATGTTTGTTGGATATTGTGAAGTGTCCAGGGCATTCAGAATTTACATTCATGGATTCCATCACATGGAAATCAATAGAGATGTAACATTCGATGAAGAAGCAGATATCAAGAGATCCAGAAAATTCCAACATGAAGAAGCGTATGAGGAAGATGCACCTCCTAGAAATGTAGAGACTACATTCCTCCCGAAAGATGAGTCTCCTAAAGAGCATGATATGACAGAACCACAAGAACATCCTACGATGGAGATATCACGAAAGAGAAAGCCTGCTTGGGAAAGATAAATTATACACAAAGTAGAAAGATATGGAACTCTTGAAGGATCCACAAGGATAAGTAAGAAGCCCAAGCCATTTTCCAGCTATGTGGTTTTGATGTGTGATCTAGTGGATCAAGAACCTACAAACTATGAAGAAGCAGTACAGAAGAAAGAATGGGTAGAAGAAATGACTGAAGAATACCAGCCAATAATGAAGAATGATGTATGGGTTATAGTTCCCAAACCAGAAGGCAAGAGTGTAGTATCCTCCAAATGGATCTACAAGATAAAACATGCAGCTGACGGAAGTATCGAGAAGTATAAAGCAAGATTTGTGGCCAGAGGTTTCTCTCAGAAAGAGGGAATTGGTTATGAAAAGACATTTGCACCAGTAGCACAGTATACTTCGATTAGATCTATCATGGCACTTGCATCCATGATGAAGTGGTACTTACACTATATGGATGTGAATACAGCCTTCCTGAATGGTGTGATTGAAGAAGAAGTATACATAGAACAACCACAAGGATTTGAAGTTGAAGACAGAAGGACTCACATATGCAAACTGAATAAGGACATGTATGGCTTGAAGCAAGCTCCTAGAGCTTGGTATGGAAGGATAGATAATTTCCTAATGAGCTTGGACTTTACCAAGAGTATTGGAATTTACCAAGAGTAAAGTCGATCCTAACATTTACTACAAGGTTAGAGAAGATGAACCTGTCATGCTATTACTATATGTGGATGATTTATTTTTGATAGGGAAAGAGAAAGAGATTGTGGAAAGCAAGAAGAAGCTCGCTAAAGAATTTGAGATGAAAGACCTTGGGTTAATGAATTATTTCCTAGGTCTGAAAGTATGGAAAAGTTCAGAAGGAATATTTCTCAACTAGGGAAAGTATGTAGTAGATATATTGAAAAGATTCGATATGTTGGAATGCAAAGCCATGGCCACACCCATGCATTCCAACCTGAAGTTGTTAGCTGATGACTCATCAGAGTTAGTGGATGTGACTCAATAGAGACAGATTATTGGGTCATTAATGTATCTAACAAATACCAGAACAGAAATTTGGTTTGCTGTGAATGCCTTGAGTCAATATCTAGTTCAAACTAGACGTGTTCACCTGATAGCTGCAAAACATGTGATGAGATATCTGAAAGGGACTATAGAATTTGGTCTATACTATGATGGAAACCATGAGTACATATTGTATGGCTATACGGATGCAGATTGGGATGGAAGTGTATTAGACAGGAAAATCACATCAGGTGGATGTTATAGTCCGGGATCTGCTATGATTTCATGGTTTAGCAAGAAATAGTCTAGTGTTTCTCTTAGCACGGCTGAAGCAGAATATATAGCAGCTTGCTCTGCTAGTTATGAAGCCATATGGATTAGGAAGTTGATGTCAGGTTTATTCGACCTAGAGTTGGATACTACCATGATTCTATGTGATAACCAAAGTTGTATAAATATGAAAGAGAACCCAGTGTTCCACGATAGGTTGAAGCACATAGAAATATGGTATTTCTACATTCGAGATATAATGCAGAAGGGAGCCATAAAGCTCCATTATGTGAGTACTGATGAACAAGTTGCTAATGTGTTGATGAAGCCTCTGTCCCCGATAAATTTTGAATACTTTCGAGATAAGCTTGGTGTTGTTCGGAGAGACCTTCCTTGAAAGGGGGAGCAGTGATGCTGTATGGGAGTGTATCATCCCTGGACATCTATCCTAAAGTGATCCATATAATTATGTCTTTGAGAAAGAAGAAGGATTGTATCATCCCTAAACATCCGTTCTAAAGTAATCCGGTGATTTCAGTCCTTGAGAATGTAGTAGGATTGTATCATCCTTGAACTTTTATTCAGAATGGATCCAGTGACTTCAGTACTCGAGAATGTGGTAGGATTGTATCATCCTTGAACTTTTGTTCAGAATGGATCCGGTGACTTCGGTACTCAAGAATGTGGTAGGATTGTATCATCCTTGAACTTTTGTTTAGAATGGATTCGGTGACTTCGGTACTAGAGAACGTGGTATGATTGTATCATCCTTGAACTTTTGTTCAGAATGGATTCAGTGACTTCGGAACTCAAGAACGTGGTAGGATTGCATCATCCTTGGACTTAGTCCTAAAGTGACAGGGAGTGATTATTCTATAATTGTATCCGGTTACTTTAGTTGTCGAGAATGTGGTGGGATTGTATCATCCCTGGACTTAAGTCCAAAAGTGATACGAAGACTTTTTTCTACGTATTGTGGATTGTAGGTTATTGGTGATGATGATGATGTTGTTGATTGAAATATCAGAGTGTGATGATGATGTTGCTCATATTGTTGCTGATGATGATGTTGCTAATTGAAATATCAGAATGTGATGATGATGCTGCTCAGATTGTTGCTGATCAGAAGATCAGAGTCTGATGATGATGTTTCTCAAAGTGTTGTTGATGATGATTTTGCTGATCGAAAGGTCAAAGTACTATTGATGATGATGTTACTGAATACCAAAATGGCGATGATGATGTTGTCAAATAAATGTTGCTGCTGAAATTAAAGATGAAGACTATGAGTCAAAGATGTTGAAAAAGCTTCCAATAATATATAGATGTGTCACCCTGATGATGTTGATGATGTCCTCTCTCTCCTACTGTTGTTGTTGTAGAATACCCTTCTCGTTAAGGGGGGGTGTTGAATTATTGTAACTTAGAAGAATATTCTATAAATATTTTATTGATCCCCAATGTTTCTATCAGGAGAATCATTTGTATTTCTTTGTACCCCGATGTTCCTAATCGAGAGAATTAATAAGAGTCATGAGGAAGTCCCCTCCATTGTAAGTTGGGTCATTAGTACCCTATAGAATATGTTATTATATTAAGTTAATCTAGTTGTGGTTACTTGAGAAAACATAAATGAGTTAAGCTTACTCGAGCCTACATAACTAGGTTAAATGTCAAGTGAACGAAAGAATATAAATAGAGGAGAGGTGCTTCTCATTTGAACACACACTCACTTATGTAGTGGATAAGAGATAGAGAGAGAAATATCTGTAGCTGGAGAAAGAGGAGGATCAGTCTTTTGGGTTTTACCTTTTATATTTTGGGGCATCTATATTGAGGAAGCTTTTGCTAGGTTTTTCCCATTAAGGTTTTCCCAGGATAAATATGTGTTGTTCTTGTGATATTGTTTCTTTTAGTGATCATGTCTATATGCTTTTGTTATGAAATTTAAATTAAATGCTGATAATATAGCTTAGCATATGGAATTTTAACATTATTGAGGGAAGGTTTTTCCCCATATGGCTTTCCTTCTTTTCCTCACTTCATATGGACAAATAAAATTTATGTTATGTATTGAGGTGACTTGACCCTTTGTTACCAAGGCCTCCCACTTGATTTTATGTGTTGTACTAAGTTTTTGGTTAAGAGAGGGTGTTAGAACAATAATACAACCCCTTAGTACCTTAGTCTAAGTCCCTAGTCAATTCTATTGCATTTGTGCATTAATACACCATGGTTTTGGAAACCTTGGAAACCTGTGGTTGCAATTTTTCTCTCATCTCTCGAGCCTGATCCCAAATCATGTTGGACTATGGAAATTGTTAGAACAATAATCCAACTCCTTAGTACCTTATTCTAAGTACCTAGTCAATTTTATTGCATTTGTACATTAATACACTATGGTTTTGGACTTAGGGTGCTTAGTTGGAATAATAACCAGTTAAATTGGGGAATTCACACCCACATGAGCACTCCAGCTCAGTCAAACCTCCACATGTGCACCCTTATTGTTTCTGGTGCACTCCAATTCATTGAATGTGGACATTGTGGTTGACTAGGAGTGCTAGAGCTGGATTTTGTCCAATTTTGAACTGATTTGGAGCATTTAATGCAAGCTAGAGCCTCTCACTCACCTTATTTTTCACATCCATGCATGCCAAGGAGTCATGATTTCTCCAAGTCACTTCATCCACATCCACACAACAATTTGTGGCCATTTGGGCTGAGCTAGAGGGATTTTGGCCCACCTAGGGGGGATTGAGGCCAATTTGGCCAATTTCACATGTACAGTCATTTTGGGATTCCCAAGCCTCACAAACCAATTTAGATGTAATATAAACCTATTACTAACATATTTACATGTTATACATTCAAATAATAATTTTTTTTTCACGTTGCATGTGTAAACTTGTTCTCTTTTAAAGGTTTTTTATTGGTTTTGCATGAAATTCGATTTGTGAGTTTCTATAAGGATCCTAGATATTGTTGTAGATCAAAATTCTCACATGGAATCAGAGTTGACTGGATTTTAGTGAGTTGCAGATCAATCTTGAGTGTTTTGAGTTGCATTTTTTAGAGAAATTCCAGATAAAATTGAGTGTTCTTTGCAGGACTTTCGGTAATTATTCACCATTAGTGCAAGTAGAAATGGAAGAAACCCACATATTGCTTACAACCTTAAATTTCTTCATTTGGAAGGCATAAATGGTTATTTAATTGAGATCCAAGGGTCTCTACAGAGTTACGATGGGCACAGAGGTGGAACCAAACTCTGCTGTAGAGAAAGCCAAGTACTTCAACAGACTATATGAATCATATAAATTGTTATTCATGGGTATCTCAAGAGAGATTTTGTTACACATAGATAGTTTAACAACCCCAAATGAAGTCTGGGTAAAACTAGAATCACTCTTTGGGAAAACTGATGAGCTGAGAGGACATTAGATTGAGAATGATCTCATTAGCCTTAGCCCAATGCATTTTGACACTATCCAGCAGTTATTCACCAAGTTCAAGTCACTTTTGTTTCAGCTAAAGCAATGTGGGATTGAGAAGAAAGAGGATTAATTGATATTGTAAATCCTTTCAAAGTTGGTGACAGAATTCTCATCCTTTGTCAGCACCTTTCATTATGGCAGGTTGACACTTCGAAACTAGAAAATGCCAAGTCTAGCTAGCTTCATGGAATCCCTCACCCAAGATCAAGACAAGATAGTACAAATGGGCACCATCAAGGCTAAGGATTAAGATTTGGCCATGGGTGTTTCAAATGCCTCCAAGGGAAAGCAAAAGGAAAAAAAATTGAAGCAGCGAGAGAAAAGGAAATAAGAAAAACCCAAATACAGTGATGGGGGTTCGAATAATCCCAAGGAGAAGGACAATAAAGGGAAAGAGAAAACAAAATGCACCTATTTACACAAGGGATGGCATCTAGAGAGCTCATGCATGAAGAAAACCATTGACCAGATGGCGCAACTGTTGGAGAAAAAAAACATCCCTGTCCCAAATGGCGTAAGGAAGAAAGATGGCACCTCCAATTCAAACAATAAGGAGAAATGTCATGCCTTGGTAGCAGGTACCTCTAATTCCTCATCCTTCATCATTGATTTAGGGGCTTCTAGACACATGGTTTCCACCAGATAGGTCTTCTCCTCAATGCATTCAAATGCTATCCCAACAGTTCAAATGGGAGATGACTCTGAAATCCAGACCAAGGGAATTGTTAAGATTGATTTACAACATGGTTACTTTAGTGATGTGCTATATGTACCATACTTGGAAGCAATTTTTTTTTCAGTCTATCAAATGACCCATACAAGAGAAGAAAAGAGAGTGACATTCACTCCAGACTTGGTATAGATTGCAAAAATCCCATCAAACCAAGTTGTAGCAGTTGGGTATGCAGACCACCATGAGAGGATGTACAAGTTTTCAAATTTCCTCCCTAGTTCCAATGACGAAGCGCTCCTCTCACATGAAAATGATACTTCCAAGCTATGGCATGAGAGGTTTTGACACATGAACTACATATACCTCCAAGCATTGCACAAAGATGAGATGGTGCAAGGACTTCCTCAAATCAAATCATTAAATGGATCTTGCATTGGGTGTGTAGTTGGGAAGCATCCAGAGCGCACCTATGAGAAGGGGATGGAAAGGAGAGCCTCACAAACACTTGGGTTGGTACATTAAAATCTGATTGGTCCTTTTCCCACTCCATCCTATGGTGGATCAAGGTATGTACTCACATTTATTGATGACTACTTGAGATTTTGTTGGGTGTACTTCCTTAAATTAAAAATATGAAGTTTTTGAGCAATTGAAGATTTGGAAGGAATTAGTAGAGAATCAAAGTGGGCATAAGATAAAGATCCTTGGGACTGATAATGGGAATAAGTATGTCAACAAAAATATGCATCACCTTTGTGAGGAATGTGGCATCCAAATGCAACATTCAACTCCCTACACACCACATCAAAATGGTGTGGCAGAGAGGAAAAATACATCTCTCAAAGAGATGGCCACATGCATGATTGAAGCAAGGGATATAAGTCCAAAGCTATGGGAAGAGGATATTAATTGTACTACACATATACAGAACAGGGAATTCCACAAATCAGTCAAATGAAAGACTCCCTACAATGCATGGTTTGACCATAAACCAAATGTCTCAAATTTCAGGATTTTTGGATCAAGAGCATAGGCTCGAATTCCTTCTAAAAAGAAGAAGGACTTGTAGCCACAAATCAAGGAATGCACCATGGTTTGTTATGGTGGGGATACAAAATTTTACAAAATATTTGACACATCCACACTCAATACTTTCATTGAGAGGAGTGTGCAATTCGAAGAGGAACCAATACCATATTTTGAGCTTGTACCAGGGGAATGCTCTTCTCCCCAACACCTTAATGAAGTAAGTGATTATTCATGCTTTGTATTTTATGATATTTATGATAATTATATGGTTGTAGATGACATTGTTGTAAATGAGTCACCATCAAGGCCCAAGTGGGTTGAAAAAACAATACAAGTTGTAGGGGAATTGGATGGAAATCCCCAAGAGCCTAAGAAGGCTATATCTCAATCTAACAATGCTTCCTTTGCAAGTGAAAGTGATCTTGCTGAGAAATGTTATATGCTGATTGGATCTAATCCATAGTCATATCAGTAATATTTTCATGACCCAATATGGAAAAAAAAAATGGAAGAAGAGTTCTATTCTCTCCAAGAGAATGAAACATGGGAATTGGTCGCCCTTCCTCCCAAGAGGAAGCTTGTCCAATGCAAGTGGATATTTTGAACGAAACTTTATGCTAATGGTCCATATGTGAAATACAAAGACATATTAATTGCTAATTTATAATCTCAATTCCATGGTGTGGACTACACAGAGATCTTTTCACCGGTTGCAAAGATGGATTCCACAAGACTAGTTCTAGCAATTGCAGCTGGTAAGGTCTGGAAAGTGCACCATATGGATGTCAAGAGTGCATTCTTAAATGGTGAGATACATGAGGATATATACATGAAGGAACTTGAAGGTTTCCAAGATGATCCTTCACTTGTTTGTAGGTTGAAGAAATCACTATATGGACTCAAGCAAGCCCCCCGGGCTTGGTGTGCAAAATGGATGCTTTCTTGCTCTCAATTGGTTTCATTAGATGAAAATATGATCCAAATGTATATTTGTAGAAAAATCATGGTAATTTTCAGGTTATTGTACTGTATGTTGATGACCTCTTGATTACAGGGAGCTGCAACACTTCAATTGGCTCAATCAAGGCATCTCTACATAGTGGATGTTCCATGACCGATCTAGGAATGCTAAGGCAATTTTTGGGATTGGAAATTGAGAAATATGAAAGGGGAATCATGGTGAGTCAACCAAAGTATGATTCAGACCTGATAAATAATTTTAACATGGTTGATTGTAAGTAATTCAACTGCCCTTTCCTTTCTGGCATTAAACTAGGTGAATTTGGCAATTCTCCATTAGTAGATTGTACACTCTACAGGCAACTAATTGGTAGCTTGCTCTATATTACACATACAAGACCCGATTTATATTATGTTGTAAGTGTTGTAGCAAGACATATGCACCAGCCACATGAGCTCCATTGGAAGGCAGCCAAAAGAATCCTCCAGTATTGTTAAATTTTCATATGCTAAGTTAGATCATTAGTATTTCATTTCGATTTCATAACAAAAGCATATAAACAGGATCACTGAAAGATAGACAAGCACAACCGTACAAAAGGAGAACACAAAGATTTATCCTGGGAAAACCCTAAAGGGAAAAACCCAGCAAAAGCTTCCTCAATATAGATGCCCCAAAAGATAAAAGATAAAACCAACAAGGAGATCAAAGCCTGATCCTCCTCCTTCTCTAGCTACTTCTCTTCTCCACTAATGCACTACACAAGTGAGAGTGCGTGTTCCAAATGATGAGCACTACACCTCTATTTATATTCATCCATTCACTTAAGTTAACTCATCTGTCATGTAGGCTCGAGTTAATCATGTAGGCTCGAGTTACACATGTAGGCTCAAGTAATCACACTGGGGTGCTAATGACCCACCTTTACAATTAGAGGGGACTGCCTCATGACTCTTATTAGTTCTTCCGATTAGGAGCATTGGGGTACAAAGTAATACAAGTGGTTCTCCCGGTAGGACCATTGGGGACCACAAAGAAATACATATAGAATATTCTTCGAAGTTACAATATTTCAACACTCCCCCTTAACGAGAAGGGTATTCTATAACAACATCAACAACAACAATAATAGGAGAGAGATAGAGGACATCATCAACATCATCAGGGTGATACATCTATAAATCATTGGAAGTTTTTCAACATCATGTAGTCTTCATCTTCAATCTTTAGTCTTCAGCATCATTAGTACTTTGACCTCTTCGATCAGCAACATCTTCAGTACCTTGACTCTTCAATCAGCAACAACATCTTCAGCGCTTTGACCTTTCAATCAACAACATCTTCTTCAGCACTTTGGCCTTTCGATCAGCAACAACATCATCATCATACTCTGATCTTTGGATCAGAAACATCATCATGAAAACATCATCAAAACATCAACATCATCATCATCACACTCTGATCTTTCAATCAGAATCATCATTATCATCAGCCTCTGATCTTTTGATCAGAAACATCATTAACTGAACATCATCATACTCTAACATCAACTCATCATCATATTTTGATCTTTCGATCAGTACGTCATCATCATCATACTTTGATAATATGACATCATCATCATCAGGATCTCATCATCATCACATTCTAATCTTTTGATCAGAAACATCATCATCATCATCGTATTCTGATCTTCCGATCAGAAAACATCATCATCATCAGCAACATCATAATCATAAGCAACTTCTGATCTTCCAATCAGAAAACATCATCATCATCATATTCTGATCTTTCGATCAAAGAACATCATCATCAGCAACTTCTGATATTTCGATCAGAGAAACATCATCATCATCATATTCTGATCTTTCGATCAGAGAATATCATCATCGTCAGCAACAGCATCATCATCATATTCTAATATTTCAATCAGAGAACATCATCATCATCAGTAACTTCTGATCTTTCGATCAGAGAAACATCATCATCATCATATTTTGATCTTTCGATCAAAGAACATCATCATCATCAGCAACAACATCATCATCAAGACATCAACATCATCAAAACATCAACATGATCCTTCCTTTGGGAATTATGGGATTTAGGTCTTTACGGAGTTACCAATGATCCTTCCTTTCAGAATTACAGGATTTAGGTCTTTACGGAGTTACTAACGATCCTTCCTTTCAGAATTATGGGATTTAGGTCTTTACGGAGTTACTAATGATCCTTCCTTTCGGAATTACGGGATCAACACATTTATGGAACTCAGACAATCCTTCCTATTGGAATTACGGGATCAACACATTTGTGGAACTCAGACAATCCTTCCTCT
>LPNX010223461.1:181722-224948 GCA_001517045.1 Pseudotsuga menziesii | reverse complement strand
CCATGCTCGTCAGGAAACTATCTATTCTTCCATACCAAGCTCTAGGAGCTTGCTTCAGACCATAGAGGGCCTTCTTCAACTTGCATACGTGAGTCCATCTTTCTTCAACTTCAAATCCTTGTGACTATTCGATGTAAAACTCTTCCTTAATCATACCATTAAGGAAGGCTTGTCTTTACTTCATCATGAAAGAAACTACCATGATAGTTCTGAAGGAAGTATACCTTGCTTCTTGGAGTAAGTGTCTCTTCAAAATTAATTTCCTCTTTCTGAGCGAAGCCACAAGTCTTTCCTTACTTCTATCAGCAGCATATTTTATTTTACCGATCCATTTGGAAGATACCACATTCTTGCTTTCTGGTTTGAGTATTATATCCCAAACATCATTCTAGTATCATAACATCTTTCATGAGTTCATCCCGTTAGGTCATCAACATATCCTAGTCTTCTGCATTCAACCTTGAAGGTTGGAACCCACTTTACTCTTGGTAAAGTCTCGATCCATTAGGAAGCTATCCATCATGTCATACCATGTCGAACTCAAATATCTTATGTAGTCACTCCCCCTGAAGTGGAGTATCATCTTTCCTCTTCATTCTGTACAGGTGGTTCTATGCTTGACATATACTTCCCTTTATGTCTCGAAATCATATCGTATACATCATTCCCCATGATCAAGTGTTATTCTTTGATCATAGCTTCTTTCATAGCATTCTTTTCTTCATATTGAGTTATCTCTCATACCCATGGTGGTATTCATCCTTCGAGGTGGATCTACTGCTCTCTGAAGCTCTTTCTTCTGTCATGGTGTCTCTGACCTTGGGAGCTTCAGATTCATGTTTATTGGAGTGAATCTTGAATTGTCATCACTTGTTCTTCGGAACAAGTCTCATCCTTCTTTTCTTGTAGGAGGTTGCACATGACCTTTCCTACAATTCAAATGCACCAGTTGCATGGTTAGAACTACATATGCATAACGACAAATTCTTATGCATCATGCAACTATTTAGCCAATACGACATTCATCCATATCTCACAGAAACTTTCTATATGCCTTCCATCTCTACCATGACATCATTGAGATTGTGAACTAATCCAATATGTCAGCAAATAGGTTTCATTCTAGATAAGTAACAATGGAGATTTGTATAGAACCCTGAGCTACTTACCCATCACATGCATGCAAACAACGCATCAACTGAATATAATCAAATGCATAACAAAACAATATCATTAAATGACAATTGAATACTTATCTTTTGTTTGTTTCGTGGGTAGACTCCTTCTTGATCATTCTGCTTCATCCATGAAATCATCATTTCTTATCCAAATGATAAGATGGATAAGAGGTTCATCAATAATTGAGTTCTTCATATTCCTCATCGCTTGAGGGATCTTCTTTGAATGGTGAGAGCTTGATCTTCAATTTGCTCCCATCTTTCTTCTTCTCTTCTTATGAGACGAGCTTCTTCTTCTTCCCAGAGTCAACTGAAAGTAATCACTTCCTTTTGGAACACATTCCTCACATGAATGAATCCCATGATCATGGGAGGCCATTCTCTGCTTCTTCTTCTACTGCTTCAAGATGTTATGCATTCTGGAACTTCACATTCTTTAACTGTTTTCTCATATCCATCTTATGAATTATGTTCTTATGTTCAAATAGCTTGATCAAGGAATCAAACATCTTTGGTGTCTTAAGGGAAGACACTTGTGGTACAAGTTGATCTGTGATTGAATCAACAATGATCTTCTTGGCCTTGATCAAGTTCTTCTTGTGTAAGACTTTGAGGCTCATCTCCCTCTAGAACTGGAACCTCTCTACTCATGTAGGTGTCCAATTCATTTTCTTCAGAGAGATCAAATACTTCCATGCTTGGAAGTTTTCAACTTCACCAAGATTATCATCAAGCTGATGTGATAGATCACTTTTAAATAAGAACCTCAAATGCAAATAGCAAAAGATTAGATCTTACCGATTTGAGGTGTCTGTCCTGCTTCCGGAGCTGGCTGATCTAGGGTTTGTCAGAGAAACCCTTATTTTCAAAACTTTGAATCTTTTAGATTTGATTGGATAGAAAGATAGATCTCTTCAAATGGATCTATCCAATGTACTCCTTTTCTGAAAACAGTGGAGGGAAGCTCCTAGAACAGGAAGCCCTAGTTTTCCAATTTCTTCTGTAGAAATTCCTGTTACTGTTTCTATGATATCTCTGAAATTACTACTCCTCTATGTCTGAAATTTCTCACTGAGGTAACCTCGCATGTCCCTGATCCAAAACCATAGGTTTCATCAGAATTGGTTTCACCAATTGGGATTTATGATCATTTTCCCAAGGTGACCTGTTACAAGACTGTTCAGAATAGTGAAGTTGTACGGCATGCCACATGTCACTGGTTCATCTTCAGGTTCGGAAATTCAGACCACAGAAATTAAATTCTGTGCTCTTTTTGAAACATCTTTAGGAATTCCATTTGGACCTCTATATCCCACGCTACAGCAATTCTCCCCAGGTGTCCTGTTTAGGGATGAATTCTAGAAGAGGCTGGAACCCTAACTTGGAGGGATCATATCTCCCAGAATATAGCGAATATGAGGCTGAATTTTGGACACAGTGTAGATCAGGATTTTTTCTTCTGCCTTTGCAATTTTCAACGCCTAATCCTTTTCCAATCTCAGGATATATACAATGTACCAAAACTTAGTAGTTTTAGTATTTAGGGTTTTTCCAGATCGGGGTTAAACTAGGGTTTGACTTTCCCGGAGTTTCACCCAACCAAATTTCTTGATCCAGGTCTCTAAACTTCAATTTTGATGAGGAGAACAATCATATGCTGGGCTCACTCAAAAATTCTTCTTCTATAGAAATCCCTAATTTTGATGAGGAGAACAATCATATGCTGGGCTCACTCAAAAATTCTTCTTCTATAGAAATCCCTAATTTTTCGCACCGAAACTGAAAATGCTCGGAATCAAATTCTGCTTCGACAAAAAGATGCGCCCTTCAATGGAGAGTCAGTCTAGCCTTATTTTGTTGATTGATCATGGATAGAGACCCAAAAAATAAGAAGCCCTAGATTCTTTAGCTGCACAATGTCTTATTTTAGGGTGGCTCTCATACCATGTTAAATTTTCATATGCTAAGCTAGATCATTAGTATTTCATTTTGATTTCATAACAAAAGCATATAAACAAGATCACTGAAAGATAGACAAGCACAACCATACAAAAGGAGAACACAAAGATTTATCCTGGGAAAACCCTAAAGGGAAAAACCTAGCAAAATCTTCCTCAATATAGATGCCCCAAAAGATAAAAGATAAAACCAACAAGGAGATCAAAGCGTGATCCTCCTCCTTCTCCAGCTACTTCTCTTCTCCACTAATGCGCTACACAAGTGAGAGTGTGTGTTCCAAATGAGGAGCACTACACCTCTATTTATATTCATCCGTTCACTTAAGTTAACTCATCTGTCATGTAGGCTCGAGTTAATCATGTAGGCTCGAGTTACACATGTAGGCTCAAGTAATCACACTGGGGTGCTAATGACCCACCTTTACAATTAGAGGGGACTGCCTCATGACTCTTATTAGTTCTTCTGATTAGGAGCATCGGGGTACAAAGTAATACAAGTGGTTCTCCCGGTAGGACCATCAGGGACCACAAAGAAATTCATATAGAATATTCTTTGAAGTTACAATATTTCAACAAGTATGTCCAAGGAACAAAGAATTTCGGGGTGCACTATGCAGCTAGTTCTTCACTTCAACTAGCTGGATTTTCTGATTAGGATTGGGCTGGAGATCCCACTGACAGAAAGTCAACTTTTGGTTTTGTTTTCATGCTTGATGAAGGTCCTATTTTTTAGTCTAGCAAGAAACAACATACCATTTCTCTTTCTTCAGCAGAGGCTGAGTACAGGGAAACAGTCAATGCAACTACATAGTGTGTTTGGTTGCAGGGAATTCTTCAGAAATTTGGTGTCATAATTGATTCTCCTACCAACATTTGGGTAGACAATCAAAGTTCCATAAAGATATCTACTGATCAAATTTATAGGAAGAGAACAAATCATATTGAGATCCATATGCACTACATTCGGGGCTTAGTGCATGACAAGGTGATTTGCTTTCAGTATTGCCCATCCATCAAGCAAACTGCCGCCATTTTCATGGAGACTTTCACGGAGAAGACATTCACTCACTTGAGATATTTTCTTGGAGTGGGTGATGGATGGTGATTGCTGCTATTTGTTGCAGCTTTCAGCCCCATGTCCATTCTTGAGGGAAGGTTTTGTCCCATGTCTTTTTCCTTCTTTTCCTCATTTCATATGGACAAATAAAATTTATGTTATGTATTGAGGTGACTTGATCCTTTGTTGCAAGGCCTCCCACTTGATTTTATGTGTTGTACTAATTTTTTGGTTAAGGGAGGGTGTTAGAAAAGTAATACAACCCCTTAGTACCTTAGTCTAATTCCCTAGTCAATTCTATTGCATTTGTGCATTAATACACTATGGTTTTGGAAACCTTGGAAACCTGTTGTTGCAATTTTTCTCTCATCTCTCGAGTCTGATCCCAAATCATGTTGGACTATGGAAATTTTTAGAACAGTAATCCAACCCCTTATTACCTTAGTCTAATTCTCTAGTCAATTTTATTGCATTTGTGCATTAATACACTATGGTTTTGGACTTATCGTGCTTAGTTGGGCAAATCTCCAGTTAAATTAGGGCATTTACACCCACACGAGCACTCCATCTCAGTCAAACCTCCACATGTGTGCATGCATCGTTGCTGGTGCACTCCTATTTATTGAATTTGGACATTGTGGTTGGCTAGGAGCGCTAGAGGTGATTTTTGTCCAATTTTCGACTGATTTGGAGCATTTAATGCCACTTAGAGCCTCTCACTCACCTTATTTTGCACACCCACGCATGAAAAGGAGTCATGATTCCTCCAAGCCACTTCATCCATGTCCAAACAACAATTTGTGGACATTTGGGCTGAGTTGGAGCGAGTTTGACTCACCTAGGGGGGTTGATGCTAATTTGGCCAATTTCACATGTACAGTCATTTTGGGCTTCCCAAGCCTCATGAACCACTTCAGATGTAATATAGACCTGTTACTAACATATTTACCTGTTAGACAGTCAAATAATAACTTTTTTCTTTTCACATTGCATGTGTAAAATTGTTCTCTTTTAATGGTTTTTTGTTGGTTTTGCATGGAAATCGATTTGTGAATTTCTCTAAGGATCCTAGATCTTGTTGTAGACCAAAATTATCACATGGTATCAAAGCTGATTGGACTTTAGTGAGTTGCAGATCAATCTTGAGTGTTTTGAGCTGCATTTTTTAGAGAAATTCCAGATAAAATTGAGTGTTCTTTGCAGGATTTTCGGCAATCCTTCACCATTATCATAGGTATAAATGGAAGCAACCCACATCTTGCTTACACATTTCAATTTCTTGAATTGGAAGGAAGAAATGGTTATTCAATTGATATCCAAGGGTTTCTACAGAGTTACCATGGGCACAGAGGTGGAGCCAAACTCTGTTGTACAGAAAGCCAAGTACTTCAACAGACTATATGAAGCATATGGATTGTTATGCCTGGGTATCTCAAGAGAGATTTTGTTCCACATAGATAGTTTAAAAACCCCAAATGAAGTCTGGGTAAAACTAGAATCACTCTTTGGGAAAAATTATGAACTGGGAGGACATCAGCTTGAGAACGAGCTCATCAGCCTCAACCCAACACATTTTGACACTATCCAGGAGTTCTTCAACAATTTCAATTCACTTGTGCTTCAACTAAAGAAATGTGGGATTGAGAAGAAACATGATCAGTTGATATTTTCCATCCTTTCGAAGTTGAGGCCAAAATTCTCAGTCTTTGTCAACACCTTTCATTCTAGCAAGTTGACACTTCGAAACTGGAAAATGCCAAGTCTATCTAGCTTCATGGAATCCCTCACCTAGGAGAAAGACAAGGTAGTCTAGATGGGCACCATCAAGGCTAAGGATCAATCTTTGTCCATGGGTGTTTCTAATGCCTCCAAGGGAAGGTAGAAGGAAAAGAATTCAAAGCAACCAGAGAAGAGGAAATCAAAAAACCCAAATCTAGTGATGGGGTTTTGAATCCTCCCAAGGAGAAGGAAAAGAAAGGGAAAGAGAAAACCAAATGCACCTATTTCCACAAGGGATGGAATCCGAAGAACTCGTGCATGAAGAAAACCATTGACCATATGGCACAGTTGCTAGAGGAAAAAAACACCTCTATCCCAACTAGCACAAGGAAGAAAGATGGAATCTCCAGTTCAGATAATAAGAAGAAATGTCATTCCTTGGTAGAAGGTACCTCTAATTCCTCATCCTTCATCATTGATTCAGGGGCTTCTAGACACATGTTTTCCACTAGATAGCTCTTCTTCTCCATGCATTCGAATGCTGGACTAGCAGTTCAAATGGGAGATGACTCTGAAATCCAGACCAAGGGAATTGGTAGGATTCATTTAGAGCATGGTTACTTCAGTGGTGTGCTATATGTACCAGAATTGGAAACAAATTTATTGTCATCCTATCAAATGACCCATATATGAGAAGTGAAGAGAGTGGCATTCACTCCAGACTTGGTAGAGATTGCAGAAATCTCATCAAACCAAGTTGTAGCAGTTGGGTTTGCAGACCACCATGAGAGGATGTACAAGTTTTCAAATTTCCTCCCTAGTTCCAATGACCAAGTGCTCCTCTCACATTCCAATGAGACTTCCAAGCTATGGCATGAGATTTTTTCACACATGAACTACAAATACCTCCAAGCACTGCACAAAGATGAGATGGTGGAAGGACTTCCTCAAATCAAATAATCAAATGGAGCTTGCATTGGGTGTGTAGGTAGGAAGCATCCGGAGCGCAGCTATGAGAAGGGGATGGCAAGGAGAGCGACACAACCACTTGGGTTGGTACATTTACATCTGATTGGTACTTTTCCCACTCCATCCTATGGTGGATCAAGGTATGTACTCACATTTATTGATGACTACTCGATATTCTGTTGGGTGTACTTCCTTAAATTAAAATATGAAGTTTTTGAGCAATTGAATATTTGGAAGGCATTAGTAGAGAATCAAAGTGGGAATAAGATAAAGATCATTAGTGCTGATAATGGGAAGGAGTATGTCAAAAAAAATATGCAGCACCTTTGTGACGAATGTGGCATCCAAATGCAACATTCAACTCCCTACACACCACAGCAAAATGGTGTGTCACAGAGGAAAAATAGATCTCTCAAAGAAATGGCCACATGCATGATTGAAGCTAGGGATATAAGTCCCAATATATGGGATGAGGATATTAATTGTGCTGCACATATACAGAACAAGTCATTCCACAAATCATATGAAGGAAAGACTCCCTACAATGCATGGTTTTTTCATAAACCAAATGTCTCAAATTTGAGGATTTTTGGGTCAAGAGCATGGGATCGAATTTCTTCTGAAAAGAGGAAGGAATTGTAGCCACAAAGAAAGGAATGCATCATGGTTGGTTATGGTGAGGATAAAAAAGGTTACAAAATATTTTACACATCCATACTCAATAATTTCATTGAGAGGAGTCTGCAATTCGAAGAGGAACCAATACCATATTTTGAGCTTGCACCGAAGGAATGCTCTTCTCCCCAACACCTTAATGAAGTAAGTGATGATTAATGCTCTGTATTTTCTGATAATGATATTGGATAGATGAAATTTTCATAGATGAGTCACCATCAAGGCCCAAGTGGGTTGAAATTTTTTTACAAGCTGCAGGGGAATTGGCTGGCAATCACCAAGAACTTAGGAAGACTAGATCTCAATCTAACAAATCTTCCTTTGCAAGTGAAAGTGATCTTGCTGAGCACTGTTATATGCTGATTGGATCTGATCCAGTCATATCAGCAATCTTTTCATGATCCAAGATGGCAAACAACAATGGAAGAAGAATTATATTCTCTCTAAGAGAATTAAACATGGGAATTGGTCCCCCTTCTTCCCAAGAGGAAGCTTGTACAATGAAAGTGGATATTTCGAACTAAACTTGCTGCTAATGGTTCAGATGTGAAATACAAAGCTAGATTAGTTTCTAAGTGCTAATATCAACTCCATGGTGTGGACTACACCGAGACCTTTGCACCGGTTTTAAAGATGGATTCCATAAGTCTAGTTCTAGAAATTGCATCTAGTAAGGGTTGGAAAGTGCACCATATGGATGTCAAGAGCGCATTCTTACATGGTGAGCTATAGGAGGATATCTACATGCAGCAACCTAAAGGTTTCCAGGAGGATCCTCCACTTGTTTGTAGGTGGAATAAATCACTATATGGACTCAAGCAAGCCCCCAGGGCTTGGTATGCAAAAATGTATGCTTTCTTGCTCTCAATTGGTTTCATTAGATGCAAATATGATCCAAATGTATATTTGAAAAAATATGATGGTATTTTGTAGGTTATTTTACTGTATGTTGATGACCTCTTGATTACAGGGAGCTGCAACACTTCAATTGGTTCAATCAAAACATCTCTAGACAATTAAGTTTCCATGGCCAATCTAGGATTGCTAAGGCAATTTTTGGGATTGGAAATTGAGCAATATGAAAGGGGCATCATGTTGAGTCAACCAAAGTATTTTTAAAACCTGATAAATAAGTTTAACATGGTTGATTTCAAGGAATCCAAGTTCCCTTTCCTTTCTGGCATTAAACCGGGTGAATTTAGCAATTCTCCATTGATAGATTCTACACTCTACATGCATCTAGTGGGTAGCTTGCTCTATCTTTCACATACAAGACCCGATTTATCTTATGTTGTAAGTGCTATAGAAATAAATATGCACCAGCCACATGAGCTCCATTGGAAGGCAGCCAAAAGAATCCTCCAGTATGTCCAAGGAACAAAGAATTTTGGGGTGCACTATGCAGCTAGTTCTTCACTTCAACAAACTGGATTTTCTGATTCGGATTGGGCTGCAGATCCCATTGACAGAAAGTCAACTTAAAATTTTGTTTTCATGCTTGCTGAAGGTCCTATTTTCTGGTATAGCAAGAAACAACATACAATTTATCTCTCTTTAGCAGAAGCCAAGTACAGGGCATCAATTGATGCAGCTACACAGTGTGTTTGGTTTCAGGGTATTCTTCAGGAATTTGGTGTCACAATTGATTCTCCTACCAACATTTGGGTGGAAAATCAAAGTGCCATCAAGATATCTACCAATCCAGTTTATAGGCATAGAAAAAATCATATTGAGATCCATATGCACTACATCTGGGGTTTAGTGCATGACAGGGTGATTTCCTTGCAGTGTTTCCCATCCACTGAGCAAACTACCGGCATTTTCACCAAGACTTTCACAAAGAAGACCTTCACTCAATTGAGATATTTTCCTGGAGTGAGTGATGGTTGGTGATTGCTGCTATTTGTTGCAGCTTTCAGCCCCATGTGCATTCTTGAGGGAAGGTTTTGTCCCATGTGGTTTTCCTTCTTTTCCTCACTTCATATGGACAAATAAAAATTTTGTTATGTTTGAGGTGACTTGAACCTTTGTTACCAAGGCCTCCCACTTGATTTTATGTGTTGTACTAAGTTTTTTGTTAATGGAGGGTGTTAGAACATTAATCCAACCCCTTATTACCTTAGTCTAATTCCCTAGTCAATTCTATTGGATTTGTGCATTAATACACTATGGTTTTGGACTTAGGGTGGTTAGTTGAGAAAATAACGAGTTAAATTGGGGCATTCACACCCACATGAGCACTCTAGCTCAGTAAAACCTCCACATGTGTGACCTCATCATTTCTCATGCACTCCCATTAATTGAATGTAGACATTGTGGTTGACTAGGAGTGGTAGAGGTGGATTTTGTCTAATTTTGGACTAATTTGAAGCATTTAATGCCACCTAGAGCCTCTCACTCACCTTATTTTTCACACCCGCGCATGAAAAGGAGTCATTATTGCTCCAAGTCACTTAAGCCACATCCATAGAGCATTTTTTGGCTATTTGCACTGAGTTGGAGCGAGTTTGGCCCACCTAAGGGGGATTGAGGCCAATTTGGTCAATTTCACATGTATAGTCATTTTGGGCTTCCCAAGCCTCATGAACCACTTCAGATGTAATATAAAACCATTACTAACATATTTACATGTTATATTGTCAAATAATAACATGGTTCTGTTCACATTGCATGTGTAAAATTGTTCTCTTTTAATGGTTTTTTGTTGGTTTTGCATGAAATTCGATTTGTGAGTTTCTGTAAGGCTCATATATGTTATTGTAGATCAAAATTATCACATAAATAGTCTTCATTTCTTATTTCTTGTTCTGAAACTTCTATGAATTGAGTTATGGGTGAAGTTTCCAGCATTTGGATGCGTCATGACACTTTTTTTGACAGTGTATGCAAGTAGGTTTATCACCCCCTTTCTTGACGGTAGTCATTTTCTTTCCTTCCTATTTAACTTTAAACTTGTTTCCACTTGGATTGAAATGCTTCTTGGAAACGTTATTAGCAGTGTTCTTCCCATTAGACTTAATATGGTTGGCTTGGACACACACTTCATCCAAATTGTTAGAATTAAACATCAGGATTGTATTTTTTATGTAACTATGCGATCCACCTATGTATTTAAGAAGTGTTTCCTAAGTATAGAGAGGAATACCGATTGACTAAAGTCCTCTTTCTAAACTCTTGTGTATGGACCCAACCATCCAATTTTTTAGCATAAACTTCTCTATGAAACATGGGAAAATTATACTTTATATCAAGCATTAATAATTGCGTATTCATATCAATTTTCTCAAAAAAAAAATTATGTGCATCAGATGAAATACAAGAATAACTAGCACTTGAAGAAGATGATGACGGAGATGGTGGAGATTTAGGAGGATCTCCTCCATTAACTTTTTTATCAGAAGTACTACCCGCTACACTCATTTGCTTCCTTATATTATTCAACAATATCCTTTAATAGTCAGCAAATAATTTTTCTACCTGATTTTCCAACTGGTAGAAATCCTAGCAAAAGGCCTTCTCATCCTTTGCCCCATAGTTTTCTTCTGACATTTCCTTCCTTTGAGTTACACGTCCAATTTCTAGATTGAAAAGCTCAAGTTCTCCTTCTCTTGCTTTAAGCTTAGCCCTAGTAAGCATTCACACACTCACAATTCCTGGGTTAATCAAGCTCTGATACCAACTTGATCTTAATATTACAAGATCGTATTAACCATGAATTTTTGTGGATTATTTTTAAACAGTGAACTCTTTGGGGAAGATTTTAAAATGCTAATTACTTTAAAACAAAATGCAGAAATAATAGGAATGCAAATTAACACAAATGCAAACCATAAACTGAATACTACAAATTGATAATGGAGTTTGGTTATAAAGGTCTATACCTCTAGTTCCTAGCTTCCAATGGGACCGTTTTAATTAATTTCTTCAAATGTTGCAATATTACATCTATACTTAGAACTCCCATAGATTATTTTTGTTGCTTACAGACTTTAACAATGATAATTAGCTTTGCCAAGGACCTCCCCTAACACATTGTATGAGAACTCGTCTCCTATGTTGGATGGAGCCACCTCACAACTATGTTACAACTTCAACGCACTAGAAACAACCACAATGACTGTCTATTTTGACCTGCTCACTATCAATTTTGAACCTTCTTAGTTCGAACAATCTATCTAAACTTTGTTTCTCAACAAATTATTTCTCTATCTCTTTGTCACTCCTCCCTTTTCCATCCAATTCCAATTTACATGTTTAAATAAAAAACTAGATTGATTTTTGGATCCACAGATGTCGCATCCAATTGGGTACAAAATAAGATTTCATTCCCAAATTATCCTTCAGATCAATTCCAAGATCGAAGGCATAAGCTTAGTGTCAATAATCAATCAAAAATCATGGAAATTATCTATGTCAGATTGAAAAATCAAATCCGCGGTCGTAACTTCCAGATTCATTCTTGGTCGTTGATTTGAATTCGTCGTTGGTTATGATGGACCATTGATTTACATTGTTTCGATCCAACTATGTTGATGTTGACTGCGTCGATGGTGGAATTCGGAACTCAAAATGTACAAACATCCTTTGAGATGTTCCGATCCCAACTTTACTAATCCTGACTCCGAAAATTGGAATTCGAAACTATCAAACTGATTCCCACAATGGACATCTCAACTCCCAATCCTTGACTGTTTTGATTTCAATGTTAGAAATCGGAGGTTGTCACATGCATATCAAATCTTGTACAATCCATCCCAACTCTATATTCTCGATTGTTCCAATTTGGAAGTTAGAAATAAACCCTGTTACCACCAACTTGGCTGCTAACTGTGCAATGGACCTCCCACGTATTGAGAGATAATTGGTCCATATATTGAAACTTCAAAACACAATATCCTTCATGCCTGAAGTTTGTTTTTGACAAAATGGATATCACCGAAAAGATCTTGATAATATCTATACAACTATGTGCTTTTGATCAACATTTGAATATTTTGATTCTTGATCTATTGAGGGATCCACCTTGATCACCTATCTATCTCCAGCTCACATCATAAAACCAAAAAAATAGGCATAATCATATCATTATCACAACATCATGAATAAGAAAGAACCATGTGCTAATTATCACATATCACAATGAGAACATCACATCGTCATGAATATGAAGAAACCACATACTTGGCATGTGAACATCACATCATCATAAATATCAAGGAACCACATACTATCATGGCAACATTACATCATGAATATCAAAAAATGACATGCTAACTACCACATGCCATCATGAGAACATCAATAATCATGAATAACACAAAATCGGATGTTAAATATTGGACACCATCTTAAATAACATAGCATCAAGTTATGTTAGAATTAAGATAAGTTATGTTATAACATAGCATAGCATAACATTATTTTTTGCCCAAACGCAATAGTGTTAATGAACTAGTCCTCCAAGACCATAGAGTGGCTCTCCTATCTAGCTCCATCTCAGATCATGAAACCAAAGAATTAGTCATAATATTATCATTATCACAACATCATGAATAACAAAGAACCACATGTTAATTACCTCATATCATCATCAGAACATCACATCATCATGAATATGAAGAAACCACATACTTGGCATGAGAACATCACATCATCATAAATATCAAGGAACCACATACTATCATGATAACAATACATCATGAATATCAAAAAATGACATGTTAACTACCGCATGTCATCGTAAAAAAATCAACAACCATCATGAATATCACAGAATTAGATGGTAAATATTGGATACCATCATAATAACATAACATCAAATTAAGCTTAATAGAACCACATGCTATCAACCACATGTCATTGTGAGTAGCATTGATTTGCATGAAATCTACAAAAACAACATAAAACTACAGAACATCATGAAATAATATCTATCACGATAACCAATTGAACACATAGTAATGCATAAACATATGTGCATATGAAACCAAATCTACACATTTGATGCCATATTGTAATACTATCTCAAAATGATAGTTGCATAGCCCAGTTAGTTGGTGCTATTTTCACCAATCCTAGCTTACTATAACATACAGTAGGCATTACAAAGTTTGATGATCTTCAATTTTATTTTGTTGCTCCATAACAACTAAACCAACCAAATGGAACTAGGTGCAAAACTTGTGCGGGTCTATGGGATCACCAATTGAAGTAAAAACATCATCCTTTGTTTTCTAGACCCATTTCAAAATTGGAGAAACTGGAGGTGCAAGATAATTACAGTGAATTGAAGGATGAGGAACTAAAGGCTTTGTCACATGCTCATAATCTATAGAAGGATCACCATCCAAATAAGAGACATGTTCTAGCCAAGAAGAAGAAAAATAAGAGAAAGGTGGAAAAGAAGAAGATCTAGCATGCATTTTTTACTAAAATGAACATCTTACCGAAAGATAACCTCTAAAGTGTGAGGTACAAATATGCTATAGATTAAAATCTTCAACATAGCCAACAAATATACATTGTTCACTTAGATTAAATTGTTTTACGCTTTTCATTTGAAACATGAACATGGGATTCACAACCAAATACTTTTTAAAAAATTACACCGATATTGATCTTAGACCAATCCTTTTTAGGAGTTACATTCATTACTACTATTAGCACTGGAAATTTAGCAAAGATTATGAAGGCTTATTCCCAGGTAACAACAAAACCACTTTTGAATGGAAGTCTGGCTTTCTTCTCTTCCGAGAGGGATCTATCACAAAATATTAACAATTCTGGATATATACAAATGAAAATGTGTATTGTTTATAAGATAGGTTGAAACGGTACATAGGACCATTGGGATATGGAGTCAAGATGTGAAATATTTATAACTGAACTGTATGCAAGGCGATTTTAACGTAGAGGAAAGATAGCCACCCAATCACAATCAAATTATAATTTTCTAGTGGAAAATGAAGAACATGAACACACCATCAACACAAAGCATTAGGAAATGAATTCTGTATTACTTTTAGAAGAAACTTTTGTGGACATTTGAAAAGAACAACTAGAGTATGCTAACATGAATTCTAGGACTGTTATACCCTCATTTCAGACGTGAAAGAAAACACAATGAACAAATAAACTAGAAAAAACATTCACATGGGAAAGGAAAATACATACTGTAACATTGGACAACACATGAATCTATGGAACAAAACACCAAATTCGGCTCTGCAATTTTATTAAGAAACACTTGAAAACATACAACTCCAAGATTACTCAAGTTCCAACCCTTTTCTCCTTCTGCAGGAGGTAAATTTATAATGTCTCGGACCTCCTAGACCAACCATAGAATCAAAATTAGTTACACATTGAAGAACAAACTTCCAACTAACTCGAACGTGGCATATACACCATGATTTACATAAGACAAAAATAAACAGCGGACTACTGGAAAAAACAGGCTAAAAAGTCCTTTCTATATATCTTAGCTAATGACAGTTGTACAAAATCTGAGAGAGGTGACTACGAATAGGTATGTTTTGAAGAAACTCCTCGTGCTCTCTTCCTTGATATCTTTAAAGTTGAAATTTTAATTTTTTTTTACCCATACTGTTGAATTGATCTCCATTGATCAGGGCCAGGTAAAGTTGCAACAACCATGTCGTGTGCTAGTACTTTGAGTTCCATATTCTCTGTCGTGTGCTAGTACAATAGTAATTCAAATTCTCCAGCCAATTTATCAAAGATGGTATTTCCAGACAGGGCATGATGCATATCTCTGAACCTATTGTTGTCTGACCTACACATAACTAATTGCTCCAAATACTCCTTCTGAGACAGTAATGGTCCTTTTTCTTCCTAGAAGAAAGGAATCCCCCTGCTTACCAATGGTTTGAATAACTCAATCACCTATTTGACTTTGTAATCGATAATATCAATCTTGGCCTGTACAGTATCCAACATCCTATGTTTATTAACCACTTTTCTAGCCCCAGAAATAACAACAACCATGTTTTGGATACCGCACTTGCTGGTTTGATCTTCTTATAAGGTGCTTAGAAAATTGATAGCATTTTGAGCTACATCCACTGGTCTCTTATGCAATTCTTATTTTGCTATCACAACATTTTTTTGGGCAATTTCAAAGCATCCTCTTGATCTACAATGAAATCTAAACAAGGTCTGAACTTGTCAGCTTCTGAAATGATTTTATCCCAGATCATATGCCTAGCCCCCTACAAGGAAATCTCGCCAACCACTTGCTTGTTTAATTTGGAATTTTGCTTTATCAATTCCTGACATTTCTCATCTACCTTCTTCTTCTCTTGCTCCTCTTTTGCAATTTTCTCTTCAAGTTCCTTAATCTGGTTTCTCAACTTTGTAAGCTTAGTATCCTTCAGGCCTATCTGGGACATTGCGTTAGAAAAAGAATTTGTATCTGTTAACACTTTGTTTTAACAGTTGATTTTAGGGCTTGAAAGAAGTTCTGTAAGGGTCCCAGCCCCTCGAATTTCATGTGACCACCCTTCAATGAGGAAAGCGGAAGGTGTGTTGTAACATTGGGCAGGATTCATATTCAAGGGCTGTGATTGATCGGGGGAAGATCCACGGTTCCGAACCGCTTCGCATGACAAAACATGCACGGTCAAAGCTTCCATCCAGGATTGCGAAATGTGTTAAACACCGGAGGCTTTCGACGGTTGAGATGAGGTCTAGGGAAGATCTATGGCCTAAAGTAATTTCACAATCCATACTTGTGCAGGTAAAACCGCAATCTCAAATCGTGAAAAGGTGTAGAGGTTGCAAAGATCAACGACCGCGATGAAGAAGGAGATAGATCTACAGCTATGGCTCATTTCGCAAGGCGAACTAGCATGGACAAATATCTGAGTTTCCTGTTGTGAAAAGGGTGGTTCCCACTTCGATTGACAGCTGCATGAGGGTCGATCTCGATCAACGGTGAAGAATGTGTCGCAAGCCAGAACAGCCTGCGGTGTTCAGAAGAGAAAAGTTGGCGGTTGGCTGAATGGAATGTGGACGGTGGATACGAAAGATTCCTTTGATCGGATGACTGAGAATATTCTAAAGGTGCAGATCTCCCATCCAGTGCGGAAATGATAGCGGAGGGGGCATTCACACGTGTAATCTGCCCCATTGCAAATTGACCGATTCCTCCGACGTCATTCAGGATATGCCTGAGGTGGAAGCCTCATACAGTGGCACAATTTTCCCGGGTTGCAAGTGTGGCACGTGGTTCATTTCGGAGGAAACCATGAGAGAGATAGAGGTTTGATTCACTGAGGCAGCAGACTTGGAATTTACACAAGACCAAGGGACGCAGAAAACTAAAACAACTTGACACCACCATCAAGGTAATTGAAAGGGTAGGAGATGGTCAAATCTGCAACCCTTGGAACTAGCCTGACAGCCACGTGGAAATGGTTTGAAATATTAGCCATGTTGAATAATATGATTTAACATCAGGAGGGAAAAAGCCCCGCTCTGGCACCGCACATGCCACCATCGCAGCCACTTTAAGAGTATAGTCCTTCCCGAAGCCATTCCTGCTCGCACTATATAACACCATCTTCCGAATATCTTTGAGACATGGAACTGTGTAGATGATAAGAGATATATAAGGTTGAATTCCAAGAAGTGTCGAAGTCTTTCATAGACAACCATGACTGTGTGGTTCGAGAAATTACTTCGACAAGGGGTTCTCTTGGTAGGCAGGAACGAAATATGTGTTCTAGTTATCCACACCAGAAAACCACCAACCATCGGGGCACATATGTGATATACCAAGGGGGATTCACCTGCTTCTACACAACCTAGTCTCTGTATATGCAATGCATGGGTTTTGACATCCCAGCGACGTCCCTTCGGCACTCCCGGTTGCAGTCCTGACCTCCGAAGTCCCAGCTCACAGTGGTGGCACAACTGTTGGAGAAAATGCTCGTACTGAGACCAGGTGGGTCCAAAGCCTTTGATGCCATTTCTAGAGGCTCCATTTGGCTGCTTAGTCGTGGGTAAGGAGAGAGTCAGACTAACGCTTGGCTACATGGCTCGCAGAAGAATCCTCCTCGTGAGAGGAAGAAGATAGTACAAGGATGATAAGCTTCTTAAGTCGCTTATCATCACCAACCATTTGGCCACCTTTTCTCTGGCCTCCTCCTATAACAGTATTACCCGACAAAGGATGAGGTTGGGAGAATGGTAGAGGAAAGGATTTAGGTCTTCTTGTGAGCCTTTGAGCAACATGCGTCATCTAGACAAGGAGACCCAAAATAGGTCTAGGGAAGCCTATGCGAACGATTGACCGTCAGCATGCCGCGTGGGAGTCATTTTCACGAAGCAGGATGGTATGGACTCTGCACTGTCATCCTGCGTTATCACGGGCCGCATCTCCATGATGTTTGTTTATAATTGTAAAAACATGGTGATAGTCCACTCCTTGTACTGTTAACACCCGATGGTGGCTTGTAATAGTTTTTAATTCGGTAGTCTCAGCAATAGGATTGTATAAAAATGCTCCCAATAGAGGGAGAAAGGAGTTAGTGAATTGTATTGGGAAACAATCCCGGGCTGAGGCTCCCATTTGTAAATCTTGATACCTGTGTATGAATAAATTACAGTGAAAGACTGTTACAGACAGCAGATATTCCTGTGTTGTTGTTTTTCCCAATACATGCTCTCTTTTACATGTATATGTGTTTCCTGTTTCCACTCCATTTTGTAATTGCTTTTCATTCCTGCAACTTAGGGTATAGTGGTTCGGAATTCATACTGGATATGCTTCAGCCATTGTTCCAGGAATTTACCAATGGTTCTTCTAAAGTTGCATGGAATTCATCTTGTTGGTGCTCCATGCGATGGACTGTCCC
Source organism: Pseudotsuga menziesii (assembly GCA_001517045.1). NCBI lineage: Eukaryota > Viridiplantae > Streptophyta > Pinopsida > Pinales > Pinaceae > Pseudotsuga > Pseudotsuga menziesii. Next base: position 206,512 of record LPNX010223461.1, on the reverse strand, counting down.
TCCTTGTCCTCTAAATCACCCGCTAAAATCTACTGATTGGGAAATCAGCAGCTATCTTGCCTTCGTTTCCAATCTTTCATCATTCTTTCCATTTGTAATCATTTCTTCCGTAGGTTTCGACTCCATTTTCCCATGGTCCCTTGCCCCCGATAATCCCACCATGCACCTTCCTCAACACACTTTGCCCCATTCAAGATCTTAGCCCCCTGATTATGTTGATTGAAAATCCTATGCGGAGTAGACTCTAGTGACACACAATATTGACAACCTTATGTGGAGATACTCCGATGACAAATGAGAGATCCCTCTCTGACTGCGTAGGGCCGGAGGCGCAGTCTAAAGTGGTTCTGCTATTTCCCAGGAGCGGCATCCCCTCGCTCGACCTTGGGGGCCCAAAGTCCTGGTGCTAACAAACTGGCATCGTTGCCGAGGATGAACTTGGAGATCCTCCTCAGGAAGAGCAACAAAGATTTAGATTTGGTTGTTGATTGTGAACAATCGGTCAAACACCAAGAAGGTTGAGTACTTTTCACCTAGCGACTCCACTCTTGAAGGATTCAGACTTCAGTGACTCTGCTGGTGATGTGATCCAGAAAATATAATGACTGAGGAAGGCTGGCCGATCCCGCTTGGAAAATGGACCCCTCATAAAGCTCAAAAATGCATGGCAAAAGGTCCCAGCACTCAAGTTCACATTTCTTCCAAGATTCCTTATCCTATCTTGTAAGTCTGCTCTTGTCTTTTCTTAGATTTATCAAAACAGCCTTCTATGGCCCAGCTCATCCTAAGCAGAGCCATGAATATGTTCCTGTTTATCCTTCTTTACGAACCGAAAGCGTTGCATCATCTTGTACATCTGATTTTGGCCTAGATCTTCATCTGGGGGCGCCCGATGTTAAAGGACACCCCTGTGAAATTCTTGAAACCTCGGACGATAGTTTAGCTATCGTACCTAACCTTGTCTACCCCATTTCTCCAAGCTGATATAAACCGCAGCAATTACCTCCTATCCTCCATGATTTTCCCGCAAAATATTACAACTAGCTCCCCAAGTTGGTGGAGAATCTGAAAACTTGACTGCTGAGAAACATGTACAAGCCTTTGAGCATTTCTTTGACCTATTCAAGATAGAACATGAAAATGTCTGCATGCGAACGTTCGCTCTATCCTTTCAAGGAGATGCCAAAGTCTGTTTTAAACACTTGCAGCATAAGTCCATCAACACTTAGGAAGAGATTTCTTGCACATTCTTGAGGTTTGGGGGTAGGAACCGACCACTGGAGCAAATACTTTCAAAGTTTTATTCTTTAAGGAGACATGAAGGTGAGGCCATATCCAGTTTTAATAGAAGATTCACAAGCTTTTATTATAACATGCCTAAGGAATTCCAACCTCTTGAGAACGCTGCTAAGATCTATTATGCAGCCGCCTTTCCTCCTGACCTGTCCTTGCTTCTTTTGGAGAGAAAATCAACCACGTTGCATTAGATGTTCACTGATTGTTTGGAGGTTGAGGAAAACCTTGAGATGTCCAGGAGATTGTCCGATCAAGATAGTGGTGGTGAAATAAAATATACATACAAATTGGTTGGGCCCTACAAGCAGAAGAAGGAATCCCACGGCTCATCTAAGATCTCTCATGATATGCAAAAAGATGACCGGCCTGAGGCTGAAATAAATGGTCCTGTAGGGTTATTCTCTGAAGATGGCGTCCTGCCCCTCTCTTGGCCAACTAAGGATGATTTTAAGAAGGAGTTTGGTGTGCCTGTGTACAAAAAATATGAATAAGAGTACCTACAGAATTTACTTGATGAACCAGCTGTTGAAGCGACGCCTTTTGATGAAAGAAATCAAAGTGCAATGCAAAGTCAGGAGGTCGGAGCTAGGAAAGATGATGAGGGCACTGGAGGTGATAAATTACCCTTATGTTATGCATCTTTTGAGTTGATATGAAATATGATTAAGGCCTCCAAGTAAAAGCAGAAAAAAATGGAGGTGGTGCAGGCCAGAGACTTGTACAAAAATGAAGACAGATGTAGCAGCTTACAGATAAACACTTTTTCTGATACTCTGCTTTCAGGAACGTCGTCATACCTGGAAGAAGTATGCCTACTCGGTTCCAATAGAGAAACCGAGGACCTCCCTCTTGAAGCACATCAAACCTTTGCTAAATAAATTTCAGGCAGAGAGAGGGATATTTCGTTAGAGAAAGATTATGTGGGTCCTCGTCTGTAATCTTCCAAGTGTCAGCCTGACGACTCCCTAGAAGCGGGAAGCTCTGGACAGCTTTCCCATGAGCAGGTGACAGTATGAGATGGAGGTTGCCATGATTTCTATGACCCCGTGGCCAAATACATGGAGGGCCTGGGTGAAGGCAATGGTTGGTCACATCTCTGCCTTAAAAATCAGTTTGTTTATCATCCCTTCTCCCATTATCTGTTTCATTTTTGTCCATCAAGCACCATACAAGAACAAGAGTATTAGGCAAGTTGCTTGATTGGATTCATTGGAAGTCTGATTTCACTTAGTTGGACTTGTGTACAAAGTTAAGTAGAGTAGGTAGGATAAAATAAGCTCAGCTACTATCGAGCATTTCCTTCATTACTGTTTTCAGTTTGTTTCCATTTTCAGTTACCAGCACAGGTTTACAGTCGCCAGCATGATTTGCTAGAGTGGCACGAATTCGCTGAAGCAGTAGCATGAAGAAGAATGGAGATGTCAAAGAAAGACTAAAGGAGGCCCAATGGTTTCAGCACTTGGTCTATGGGGGTTCTTTGCTACCTCGCTGGGAGGATAGCATCCCTCGTGGAGCCAGTTGTTAAAACTCCATTTTAATAGTTGATTTTAGGTCTTGACAGAAGTTCGGTAAGGGTCCCAGCCCCTCGAATTTCATGTGACCACCATTCAACGAGGAAAGCGGAAGGTGTGTTGTAACATTGGGCAGGATTCATATTCAAGGGCTATGATTGATTGGGGGAAGATCCACGGTTCTAAACAGCTTCGCATGAGCAAACATGCACGGTCAAAGCTTCCATCCAAGATTGCGAAACGTGTTAAAGACCAGAGGCTTTCGACGGTTGAGATGAGGTCTGGGAAAGATCTACGGCCTAAATTAATTTCGCAATCCATACTTGTGTGGGTAAAACCGCAATCTCAAATCATGAAAAGGTGTAGAGGTCACAAAGATCAACGGTTGCGATGAAGAAGGAGATAGATCTACGGCTACGGCTCATTTCACAAGGCGAACTAGCACGGACGAATATCTGAGTTTCTCGTTGCAAAAAAGGGTGGGGCCCACTTCGATCGATGGCTACATGAGGGGTCGATCTCGATCAATGGTGAAGAACATGTCATAGGCCAAAACATCCTGCGGTGTTCAGAAGAGAAAATTTGGTGGCTGGATGGATGGAATGTGGACGATGGATACGAAATATTCCTTTGATCGAACGGCTGAGAAGATTCCCGAGATGCAGATCTCCCATCCAGTGTGGAAATGACAGTGGAGGGGGTGTTCATGTGTGTAATCTGCCCCATTGCAGATTGACCGATTCCTTCAACGCCATTCGGGATACCCCTGAGGTGGAAGCCTCGTCCAGTGGCACAGTTTTCCCAAGTTGCAAGTGTGGCACGTGGTTCATTTCAGAAGAAACTGTGAGAGAGATAGAGGTTTGATTCACTGAGGCGACAGACCTGGAATTTACACGAGACCAAGGGATGCGGCGAACTAAAACAGCCTGACACCACCATCAAGGTAATTGAAAGGGTAGGAGATGGTCAAATATGCAACCCTTGGAACAAGCTTGGAAGCCACGCAAAAATGGTTCAGAATCTTAGCCATGCCGGATAATATGATTGAACATCAAGATGGAAAAAGCCTCGCTCTGGCACCACACATGCCACCATCGCAGCCACTTTAAGGGTATATTCCTTCCCGAAGCCATTCCTGCTCACACTATATAACACCATCCTCTGAAGATCTTTGAGACATGGAACTGTGTAGATGATAAGAGATATATAAGGTTGAATTCCAATAAGTGTCGAAGTCTTTCATAGACAACCATGATTGTGTGGTTTGATAAATTAGTTTGATAAGGGGTTCTCTTGGTAGGCAGGCACGAAATATGTGTTCTGGTTATCCACACCAGAAAACCACCAACCACCAGGTCACAGATGTGAGATACCAAGGGGGATTCACCCGCTTCTACACAACCCAGTCTCTGTATATGCGGTGCATGGGTTTTGACATCCCAGCGATGTCCCTTCGGCACTCTCGGCTATAGTTCCAACCTCTGAAGTCCTAGCTCACAGTGGTGGCAGAACTGTTGGAGCAAATGCTCGTACTGAGACCAGGTGGGTCCAAATCCTTCGACGCCATTTCTAGAGGCTCCATTTGGATGCTTAGTCATGGGTGAGGAGAGGGTCAGACGCACGCTTGGCTGCATGGCTCACAGAAGAATCCTCCTCATGAGAGGAAGAAGACAGTACACGGATGATAAGCTTCTTAAGTTGCTTATCATCACCAAGCATTTGGCCACCTTTTCTCTGGCCTCCTCCTATAACAGTCTTACCCGACAAAGGATGAGGCCGGGAGAATGGTAGAGGAAAGGTTTCAGTTCTTCTTGTCATCCTTTGAGCAACATGGGTGATTTGAATAAGGAGACCCAAAATAGGTCCAGGGTAGCCTCTGTGGACGATTTGCTGTTAGCATGCCGCGTGGGAGTCATTTTCAGGAAGCAGGATGGTATAGAATCTACGTTGTCAGCCTGCGTTATCACGTGCAACATCTCCACGATGTTTGTTTATAATTGTAAAAACATGGCGATAGTCCACTCCTTGTACTGTTAACACCTGACAGCGACTTGTAATAGTTTTTAATTCGATAGTCTCAGTAATAGGATTGTATAAAAACGCTCCCGATAGAGGGAGAAAGGATTTAGTGAATTGGATTGGGAAACAATCCCGGGTTGAGGATCCCATTTGTAAATCTTGATACCTGTGTATGAATAAATTACAGTGAAATAATATTACTCATAGCAGAGATTCCTGTGTTGTTTTTCCCAATACGTGCTCTCTTTTACATGTAAATGTGTTTCTTGTTTCCACTCCATTTTGTAAATTGCTTTTCATGCCTACAACTTAGGGTATAGTGGTTCGGAATTCATATTGGATATGCTCCGGCCGTTGTTCCAGGAATTTACCAATGGTTCTTCTAAAGTTGCATGGAATTCATCTCGCTGGTGCTCCATGCGATGGACTGTCCCTCCTTGTCCTCTAAATCGCCCGCTAAAATCTCCTGATTGGGAAAAAGCAGCTATCTTGCCTTCGTTTGAAATCTTTTGTTATTCTTTCTATTTGTAATCGTTTCTTCCATAGGTTTTGACTCCATTTTCCCATGGTCCCTTGCCCCCGATAATCCCACCATGCACCTTCCTCAACACACTTTTCCCCATTCAGGATCCTAGCCCCCTGATTATGTTGATTGAAAATCCTATGCGGAGTAGACTCTGGTGACACACAAGATTGACAACCTTATGTGGAGATACTACGACAACAAACGAGAGATCCCTCTCTGACTGTGCAGGGCCGGAGGCACAGTCTAAAGTGGTTCTACTATTGCCCGAGAGCGACCTCCCCTCGCTTGACCTTGGGGGCCCAAAATCCTGGTGCTAATAGTATCTATTTCTCCAGGAACACTTGCAGATTGATTTTCAACTTCTTTGCACTTTTCTTGAAACTCTTTCTCCTTTGCTGCCAACTTAACTTTTAGATCTTTTTCACTGTCCATCAGAAGTTTGGCATCCATTTCCCACTATTTTTCCATTTTCTCAAGCTTCAATAGCTTGTCTTTGTAATCAGTCAACTCAGTGTTTAATGCTTTGTTTTCCTTCTTAAACTCATTCAACTTAGAGGTCTGAATGAGCTTGGTAGAAGGAATTTTCAACTTCTTTCTAAGAACCTCAATTTCCTTTTCTTTCTCATCCAATAAATTATGAGCCAATGCCTCCTTATCTTCCTGTCCATCCACCTTTATCGATTCATCCTGCATCTTTTTAAATTTGACTTTAAGGGCCTTGTTCTCAACTCTTACTTTCCTCAAGAGATCTTGATTTTTTTTTTTACTTGACTCTAGCTTGGATATCTGTAATGTAGCCTTTAGCAATGTGGTATTTAATATATCACTGGTTTCTCTGTTAAGGTGTATGATATCCGTAGTGGGAATATTTTCTAGGTTCACATTAACTTCAGCCACTTTATTACCCACTGTCATGGCCAAACTTAGGGTGTTTGTAGCATGATCCCTTACAGTATTCAATGCTACATCTGGCTTGGGTAACTGTCTTATTTTTCCTCATATATTTTTACTATCTCATCAAAAGTTTTGTCAACCTTCTCTCTAGAAGTGTTCAGCCAATCTTCTTTAGATGTATACTTGCTCGGAGTTTGTCCATCAAATACATTCTCCTGAAGCTCTAAACCAGCTGTTTTGGGCTCTTCTTGTTTCTGTTTTCCCTTTACATTTCTCTTCTTCACCTTCCCTCTCATATTGCTTTTCTTCACCTGCACTATCTGTTATTCTTGTTCAACTTTCTTATTTTTTGGCATGCTAGCAGTATCTATTTCATCAGTATCTATGGCATCTGAATGTTCTCTTTTCTTTGCACTTCCTGAAAAACTTACCAGTGATGAGACATTTCCTACCATTTCAACTATGTTAGATAGGTTCATTTGGGAGGAATTGTTTCCAGGCAGGGATGAGACAGAGTCTCGTTCCATGCTAATATCCTTTGTAGTATAGTTAGGATAATCCTCCCAATTTGCTTCTTCTCTAAGTCCAGCTATTTCTGTGTGCTCAAAAGGCTTATTCTTGTTAGCCTGCCTCCTTTTGGAAATTACTTGGTGTGGGTCGTAATTTATGGCCTGTCCCAAAGAAAATCCCATGCTTTTGAGTAGACTATCAACCAGTGGTAGAGCATTTTTTCTTTTCACAGTGTATGGTCCTATCTCCTAGGGAAAATTTATCATTAAACTCTTCCTAAAGCTTAGAATGTGCTCTTCTTCAACAGTAAGCCTTTGCCTAATCAATTCCAAGGAAAAAATCCTGACCATCAAAAAGGATGGAAGGACATATGGCTAATGCACAAAACCATATAGTCTTATAACTGTTTCAAATTCTATTAGGAACCAATCTCCTATCATATTACTAGTAGATAGCTGCAACATTTCCTTCATCTCAGGAAACACCCTAAGCAATGTTTCTTGAAAGAAAATGTCATATATTTCTGCCATCAAAAAGTTCATGAATTCACAGTAATTCTTGGTCATGTCATCAGTGATCACTAACCCAGGTGCCTGTAAGTTATCTTCATTGTAAGACAGGAACATTCTCAATAAAAAGGATTGAAATATGAACACTGGTATCATGAAAGTTAGCTAACTGAGAATGAATGTTTTCAGTTAGAAACTCATCAAATTTAAGACAACATAACTGAAAGGATTGTCCTATAAGTTCAAGTTCGACTCGACATGTACTCAAGAAAAACAACAGACTCAACAATGGCTCTGTGACATAGCCATTAGTATCTAAACCTAGAAACTGACTAGTTAAGGCTATGCACCATTTGGTTTCTTCATTAAACAAACTCAGGTTAATGGGGTAAGATAGACAAATAACTTCAGCATCAGGTTTTGAACAAGAATTCATGAAAGTTTCATATTTTCGACTGTGGACTCTCGAAAGAATTGTATAATACTCTCTTCATTGTATTCTGGGATGTGTGGACAAATTCATCTGGGACATGGAGGGCTTTACGAATGTTAGGAGCCCGAACATGGAAAAGGATTTTGGACTTGGACTTTATTCATGATGACTCCTTCAGTGGAATAAAATTTGTCTGCACACCATTCAGCAAACTTGGGGAAATGGGGGGTCTGGTTAACAAAGAAAAAATGGAAAAAGGACCTAAAAACACCACAGGTATCGCTACCTTGGTCCTTAAGAACTTCTAATTTACCTTTAGAAGTTTCAATTGCTTTGTTCAATAGAATAGTATCAAAGATTTCAGAATTTTCATCTACTAAACTGTCTTCATCCTTTCAACTAATAACCCCTAATTCCTCATTATCCCCCACCTCTATTACCTATATCTCTTCCATTTTATCCATTTTCAACAGTACTGAGGAAGTATTAGGGTGCATGCCTTGTCACTTAGCACAATTATTTGATCTGTCTGCATTGGCAGTCTGTACGCAGTCAGGGATTTCGTCAATCTCGAAGCTCTGGAAAAGACAAACCTTTTTCAACTCCACGTAGACACCTTTATAGTTTTCTATATTGCAAAATCCTCATGTGCCTCCACACAATATGTACCGTAGATCCTTTCCCTTTGCAATCTAAGCCTTTGATATGCAAGGTCTTCATACCGAAGTTTCAACACTATCAATATGTGTAGCTTTATTTGGGGACATCTACATCAACCGTCGATCTCCCAACTATCCTCATCGGGACCGTTCATTCCTGAGAACTTTAATATTCCACCAATCCTTTTTCCTCTGACCAAGTGAGCAATTTTCGATCACGGAATGTTTCCTATCCATTGATCGATATTGATCTCTCTTCGTAACCATCAATATTTGTGAACCCTACAAATTTTCATGGATTGAAATCCCGACCTCGTCCATGTTATTTCAGATTGTGGAATTGACTATGACCGCAGATCTATCTCCGCCTTTATCTACGACATTCGATCCTTTCTCCCTTTAACATATTCCGCGATTTGGGAAAGTCTCTTTGGTCGAGCACGTTCACTGCATGGAAATTTTTAGCGTCATTGATCTAGCTTTGGATCAATCTCAACTCTCCAATACTGCTCCTATTTAACACACTCCACAAATCCAAAGACCGCATTCTTCCTTGCATCTATGTTCCGTGAAATCTCTTTCCATCGTTGATCCTCCTCGTCATGAATCTACACCGTCGAGGCTTAACACACTTTACCCTTATTTCTCCATTGCATGTTCCAATCTGAAGAAAGATCTATCATTGTAGATCAAAATCCACTCTCCATCTAATGACTCCTGATAAAAGAACTTGCTAACCAAATAACCTGAAAGGTGCTTCCACTAAATTTCATTAAATAGGGTCATTTTTTAACCTTTCAAGTCCATGGTATAAAAATTCAAATACAGTGTTAACAACCGGCTCCACTAGGGATGCTATCCTCCCAACGAGGTAGCAAAGAACCCCATAGACCAACTGCCATATCCATTAACAAATCAAGTCTTTTTATTTTATCTTGTCTTTCTGAAAGAAAATAAAAACTAAAAAATGGCTACCCTCCTTATCTTAGGGCCTTCTCCGCGGGCTTCAAATCTTCTGGCTCACTATCTGTGCTGGTTGAAAATAAAAATATTTACACTATAATACATAGAACTCCTCCCCCTTATTCCAAGTAATGCTTCAGGAATCTCCCATTTAATGGGCCTCCTTCATACTGTAATCCATCTTGATATTGTAGAATAAAAGCATTGTTTTCCCTGTGCACTACAATGATGTATGGACCTACCCATAAATGATCAAACTTACCATGCTTTCCTTTGTCTTCGTGCGAAGCATCCCATTTTAACACCAAGTCCTCAATCTAAAAAATGTCCTCTTTTATTTTTCTATCAAAGGTATTCTTCATCTTCTCTTGATGTATCTGTACTTTATCATGTGCCTTATCCCTTAGTTCATTTAGTTCAATAATCTAGTTTATTCTCCTTTGCATATGATTAGGTTCATCCTGTTGGTCCTACAACAATTTCATAACTGGTACTCCTAGAGATGTTGGAAAAATCACTTCGGCTCTGTACACCAGTTGTAATGGTGACATTCCAATAGCCCTATTTGTGCTGATTCTGTCAGCCCATAGAGCATATTTTAGCTTTGTATGCCATGCTCTTTTATTCTCTTCCAACGGCTTCTTAATTATCCTCACCATAATTTTGTTAGAGGATTCTGCCAGTCCATTACCTTGTGGAATATAGGCAATAGAATGATTTAGACTTATATGATACTTGTGGAAGAAATTAATCATCTTCTTGGACTTAAAAGGAGGTGCATTATATGTTACAATTCTTTTAGGACAACCAAATCTTGCCAAAATATTATTCTCCAGGAAATCCATTATCACTACTTTTGTAGCTCTTCTAGTGGGCATTGCTTCAATCCATTTTGTAAAATAATTAGTTGTTGTTAAAATCCACTTATGTTGTCCCGAGGATTTAGGATTTATTTCCCCAATGAAATCCAACCCCTATGCTGGAAAGGTGCTTCTACTGATATAGGGTTGAGAGGGAGTGAAACCACTTTCCTTTTCCCATAAAAAATTTGGCATTGATGACATCTGGTGGTTTCCTTATACACATCTGAAAACAAGGAAGGCCAATAAAATCCTGCTCTCAGAATTTTATTTGCAGTTACCTTCCAAGATTGATGTCCCCCACAATTCCCTTCATGTACTCCTTTTCTATTTGTTGAGCTTCATTTTTCAAAAGACAGTTCAACAATATACCACCTGGATCCTTCCAATAGAGGTGTTGATCTATAATACATAATTTTGCTGCCTTTAACTTCATAGATCTGGCTCTACTTTTGCTTAACCCCGCAGGAGGTTGTAAATTCTGCAACACATAAACAATATCAGCATACCAAGGAGAGATAGAAAAATCAAGCATCACCTGCACTCCTGTGTCCAGTTGATTTGACCGACTAGCCAGAAAATTTAGCTGCAAAGAATCACAATGAGAGCCAGCCATCATTTTGGCCAATCCCTGGCCTTTAATCAACTTTTTGGGCTTAATTTCTATGTCGTATTCTAGAAGCAATACAATCCATTTAGCTCTTCTCCCCTCCAGATCTGACTATGTAAGTATACTCTTCACCACACTACTGGGGACATAGGAAATTACATGTGAATAGAGAATGTAAATCCTGAAATATTTAGGACTTAACCAAAGCATACGCATGTTTTTACATTATATCATACTTTAATTCTCCATCTCTTAATATCTTACTGAAAAATGCTAAAGGGTGATCTTCACCTTGATCATTCTTCTGTAACAAAACAGCTGCCCCAGTATGTTCCGAAGCATATGAGAATATTAAAAAATCTTTATTAAAATCTGGAATCACCAGCACAGGAGCTTCTGAAATGGCTTGTTTTATATCATTGAACGATTTCTTAGCTTCCACTGTCCACTTTATTTCATGGTCTTTTCTCAGCATATTGGTGATGTTCATCAAGATCTCAACAAAGCTGGGAATGAATCTTCTCAAGAAATTTACCTTCTCGATGAAAGACTATACTTCCTTCTTACTTCTTGGCTCTTCTACCTTCAAAATGGCACTCACCCTTTCTAGATCAATCCTTATACCTTCTTTGGAAATAATGTGCCCCAAAATGTTTCCTTCTTCTACAACAAAATTTGACTTCCTTGGATTTAATGAAATGCCATACTTTCTACATTTAAGGAAAACCCTCTCCAAATGTATGATATGTTCCTTATCAGACCTAGAATATACAGTAATATCATCCATGTAAATCACCACAAACCTGTCTCTTTCATCTACAAAAGCAATGCCCATAGCACGTTGGAAAGTGGCTCCTACATTCATCAACCCAAAAGGAATCTTTGCATACATGAAGGTACCCGATGGTGTGGTGAAAGCAGCTTTCTCCTAATCTTCAGGCTGTACCTTTGTCTGATTATAACCTGAAAACCCATCCATAGTAGAAATTCTCTCTGAACCTACCACTTTCTGCAAAATCTGGTCCATCTTTGGTAGTGGATAATTGTCCTTCAAAGAGACTCTATTTAAATTTCTAAAATCCACACACAACCTTAATTCTCCATTTTTCTTTCTGACAGGCACCAAATTAGCAACCCATTTCGAAAATCTCAGGGTTACAATTATTTTTGCCTCAAACAATTTTTTAATCTCCTTCTCAACGATAGGCAATAGCATTGGGTTAATTCTTTTGAGCTTCTGCCTAAATGGCTTTTCTCCAGGCTCGATCGGAATAGTATGCTATATAATGGAAGTGCCATTTTCTTTGAGGCCCTCATAAGTCCATGCAAACACATCTGTATTTCTTCATCAGTTTCACATACTCATATTTTTCTTCGGCAGACAATTTCTTGGATAACCTTACAATTCTGGGATCATCCTCGGTACCAATGTTCTTATCTTTAACAACGTCTTTAGCAGGTTTGACCTTCGGATCCCTGGCAACATTGTTTTGGTCAAAAAATTTCTCTAAGGGAATCAAACCTCTGGGGATGTGATTACTCTTTAATTGAACTATATCCTTCCCTCCTAAAGAGATTCTCAACTTTTCTGTTTCAACAATCCCTTCTTCGTTTCCCTCAACATCTAAGAGATTCTCAGAGTCAGCACTTTCATCGTCTATGAGGGTATTCACAAATTCACCAGACAGTTCTAAAAATATTTTAATTTGCATATCATCTTCAAAAACCTGCCAGTATTTAGTATTGTCTAGTATGGAAGGCCTGCTCATAATTTCAACCTTGTATTTTCTTTTCCCTGGCGTAGGAGTTTCAAATTTTCAAGCAGCAATTGCCAGCGAATCTACCACTATATTCTCATATCTAGGGATCACTTGAACACTGTGTTTGGTGAAATAATTCTCAAACATATTCCTATAAGCTCTCATTTTGGGATGCTTAGTCTGATAGTTGTCATTCACCTAATTTATCACAATTTCCTAATATCCAAAAATTTCGACTATTTTATCTCCCAAATCCTTCAATGCATGCAAACCCAGTAGTAAAGCCTCATATCCTGCCACATTATTAGTACATTCAAAGACCAGCTTGTAAGAATAAGCTTTAAAGTCTCTGATGGGAGAGATTATGTATACACCAGCACCAACACCCCCTTTAGCCATAGACCCATCAAAATACATCCTCCACACCCCTTCTTCCTTTTGTTTCCTTTCCAAAGCTTCCCGTTCACTTATTTCCTTTTAATCATTTTTACATTTATTTGGCACAACAACTTTTGAATCACAAGGAGACACGTCATTGAAGAAAATAGATGACCCTAAGTATGTATCAACAGCATAAACATGATGAATTTCTAGTTGATCTTGGCTTCTTACAACATAAGGTGATATTTCTTCACTGTACAGTCTCTTGTTTTCATTCCGGACGGGAATTGTAGCATAAGACATATCCATTTGCAAACTTCCCTTTAACTTTGAAGTCCAAGACCTTGACAACAAAATACCAAATTTGGGAGGGATATTAGCTATAACAACATCCATGACCACAGTTTTAGATGGTAACTTATTCAAGGACACTACCATGTCCTTTATCAAACCCAGACATTTAACCCTTTTAGAATCAAAAGAATATAGCTCTTTATAAGGCCTTGTAATATCCAACCCCAATCTTTCTACCACTCCCTTAGGCATTAAATTATGTGAAGCACCTGAATTTAGCATGGAATTATGCAACAGCATGTCATGTACATTTAAACTCATATAAAAAGGTGGTACCTGTTCATCTTCACTATCCACACTATCAATCTTAGACCCCAAGACAATAGTAGGATTTCCATCTGTCAGTTCCAACATATCTGGGTGAGTTTCTCCCTGATTACTGATCATTTTTGTTATTGTGTTCCTGTATTCCTGATTTCTAAGTAACTCATTAAAAGGAATTGAAATTTTTAGCTTAGCAAGTTCACTTTGTAGATTAAGCATGGAAGAAACTTTATCTACATCCATAGGTGTTGTTTGTTTTGGCTCTTTTATTTTCTGAGTTGTATCTTCAAATTCTTTATGTACCACAGGTTCTTTATGTTTTTCATTTCTTTTTTTTGTATTTATCTGACTGTTGGAAGGATGATTTGGATTTAATCTTCCTTTATTTATAGTAACATCTATACTCCTCAATTTGGTCTTTCTAGCATCATCTATAGCATGCATGTACCCCTTATGATACTGTTCCAACTACCCCTCCAAATTATTATCATCTTCTTATGAAAACATATTATGTTCCTCCTCAATCAAATAGATTTCAGAATCTAAATAACCAAAATGATGAATATGGCCTTCAATAGACTCTGCACCATCATTATCATCCACATAATTTTCAGGAAACGGTGGTCGTATCGGCTGATCTTCTTCGTTTCTTAGATCCCTCATGTCTCTTTGTCTATTTAGTGGGGGTGGGGGAGGAATGGCCCTTCTAAAATTGGGGTTTCTGATCTGAGGTTCGTTTTGTTCTCGATTCACTATTCTATCCTCCATAGTTAGCCTGTCCATTAACTTTTCCATTGCTTTCAGCATCATTTCAAATTTTACATCGTTAGGTGGAGAAACAACAGAGGTGGAGGGTAGTTCTTCTCTACCTTTCCTCCTCTCAACGTTAGCCCTTTGTTTTATCTTCCTACATGCCATCATATTGGCTTCTACTTCTAAGGCGTCTGTGAACATAGCAGGAAGAGTAGCTGATTTTCTTTCTCTCAATAACAAAGCAAAATCATTATCAAAGGCTTCAACATAATGAAGTTTAGCAGCAACGGATGAAGGCTTAATATCGATAGGTATGGAATTATAGATCCTCATGAACCTACTGGAAAACTCATGGACTAACTCAAAACCTACCTTCTTAAGATTATTGTACTAGGAAAGGATTTGTAATGGACTCTGCATATCATCCCATCTTTCCAGAAATGCAGTTTGGAAATATGCAAAGTTTGGAATAGATCTAGCAGGTAAATATTTATAACACTTCTTGGCTTCTCCAGACAAACTATATGCAAACAGCCTCATCTTGACGTCCTCGTGATCTACTTCCTCTAAATCTATGAAAACGTCAAACTTACCCGCGTGGTGCCTTGCAAAAACATTCCCTTCTCTATCATATAGTGAATTTATTTGGGCATAGTTCAAAGGGAGGTCATGCAGTACTGCAAGTAGAGCCAATGGAGAAAATATATCTGTATCCATTGGTATAGGTGGGTTTAGAGCAAGTGGTACAGGCTGAACAACTGGAGGATTCTGAACAGACTGGGAGATAGGGAACTAAAAGTTTTGAAAAATAGGGGCAAATTTTTTAGCTTTTGTTGAGGTCTCAAGGTTTAACCACAAAGCGTCAAAAAGATATGATTTCGATCTACCAGGGTTAGTCTCAAATTTCTTTAGGTCATACTCAGACTGTGATTTTGACAGTACTCTCTCAACACTAGTTTCCCATTCAGACTCTGGTATGTTATGAAAATCTAGAGATGATGACGTATCAAACTGAGGAATATCAAACTTTTCTTTATTTCTATTTCTTAGTATTCTTTTTGGATTTTCCACACTATGCAAAGTTTTAGTATTAGGATTACCTCTCGTATGCACTCTCCTGAAATCCAGGATGTCCCACATAATATTGTTCAAAATGAATGTGAAGTCTCCAAGGAAAATGTGCCACCTTCTTGTGAATGTAGAAACTCATGTTTGCCTGCATAAATCTCTTTCTCGAAACTTTTCACTCCTTGTCGTTCTTCTCGGGGCTAATATGCACTTTCGGTCCCCGGCAACGGTGCCAATTTGTTAGCATAGAAAAATTACCAAAGGTTGTGAAGGCTTATGGGCCCAGGTAACAGCAAAACCACTTTTGAAGGGGAGACTGGCTTTCTTCTCTTCCGAGAGGGATCTCTCACAAAATATTAACAATGCCGGATATATACAAATGAAAATGTGTATTGTTTATAAGGTAGGTTGAAACAAGACATAAGAAATTGGGCTATGTAGTCAAGATGTGAAATATATATAACAGAGCTTTATGCAAGGTGATTTTAACATAGAGGCAAGATAGCCACCCAGTCACAGTCAAATTATAATTGTCTCATGGAAAATGAAGAACATGAACATACCATCAACACAGAGCATTAGGAAATGAATTCTGTATTAATTTTAGAAGAAAAGTTTGTGGACATCTAAAAAGAACAGCTTGAGCATGCTAACATGAATTCTAGGACTATTATACCCTCATTTCAGATGTGAAAGAAAACACAATGAACAGATAAACTGGAAAAACATTCACATGGGAAAGGAAAATACAGACTGTAACATTGGACAACCCATGAATCTCTGGAAAAAAACACCAACTTCAGCTATGCAATTTTATTAAGAAACACTTGAAAACATACAACTCCAAGATTACTCGGATTCCAACCCTTTTCTCCTTCTATAGGAGGTAAATTTATAATGTCTCGGACCTCCTAAACCGACCATAGAATCAAAATTAGTTACACATTGAAGAACAAACTTCTAACAAACTCGAAGGCAGCATATACACCACGATTTACATAAGACAAAAATAAACTGCGGACTACTGGAAAAAACAGGCTAAAAAGTTATTTTTGTATATCTCAGATGATGACAGCTGTACAAAATCTGAGAGAGGTGACTACGAATAGGTATGTTTTGAAGAAACTCCTCGTGCTCTCTTCCTTGATAGATTTAAAGTTGAAATTTTAATTTGTTTTATCCATACTATTGACTTGATCTCCATTGATCAGGGCCAAGTAAATTTGCAACAACCATGTCATGTGCTAGTACTTTGAGTTCCATATTCTCTGCGTATGAGAAATTAGGTGTTGTAGCACAGGTGGCTTTAAAATCAGATAGTAATTCAAATTATCCTGCCAATTTTTCAAAGATGGTCTTGCCATGTAGGGCATGCTGCATATCTATAAACTTATTGTTGTCTGACATGTACATAACTAATTGCTCCAAATACTCCTTCTGAGACAGCAATGGTCATTTTTCTTCCCAGAAGAAAGGAATCCCCCTGCTCACCAATGGTTTGAATAATTCAATCACCTCTTTGACTTTGTGATCGATAATATCAATCTTGGCTTATACAGTATCCTATGTTTTCTAACCACTTTTCTAGCCCCAGAAATAACAACAACTATGTTTTGGATACCGCACTTGCTGGTTTGATCTTCTGATAAGATGCTTAGAAAATTGATAGCATTTTGAGCTACCTCCACTGGTCTCTTATGAAATTCTTGTTTTTCTATCACAACATTTTTCTTGGCCAATTTCAAAGCATCCTCTTGATTTGAAATCAAATCTAAATAAGGTTTGAACTTGTCAGCTTTTGAAATGATTTTATCCCAGATCATATTCCTGGCCCCCTGCAAGGCCATCTCGTCAACCACTTGCTTGTTTAATTTGGAATTTTTCTTTATCAATTCCTGACATTTATCATCTACCTCCTTCTTCTCTTGCTCCTCTTTTGCAGTTTTCTCTTCAAGTTCCTTAATCTGGTTTTTCAACTTTGTAAGATTAGTATCCTTCAGGCCTATCTGGGACATTGCCTTAGATAGAGAATTTGTATCTATTTCTCCATGAACACTTGCAAATTGATTTTCAACTCTTTGCACTTTTCTTGAAACTCTTTCTCCTTTGCTGCCAACTTAACTTTTAGATCTTTTTCACTATCCATCAGAAGTTTGGCATCCACTTCCCACTGTTTTTCCTTTTCCTCAAGCTTCAATAGCTTGGCTTCACAATCAGTCAACTCAGTGTTTACTGCTTCTTTTTTCTTCTCAAACTCAGTCAACTCAGAGGTTTGAATAAGATGGGTAGAAGGAATTTTCAACTTCGTTTTAAGCACCTAAATTTCCTTTTCTTTATCATCCAATAACTTTTGAGCCAATGCCTCCTTATCTGCCTATCCATCCACCTTTATCAATTCATCCTGCAACTTTTTAAATTTGATTATAAGGGCCTTGTTCTCAACTCTTACTTTCCTCAAGAGGTCTTGAGTTTTTCTTTTACTTGACTCTAGCATGGATATCTGTAATATCCTTTAGCAATCTGGTATTTAAGATATCATTGGTTTCTCTATTAAGGTGTATGATATCCATAGTGGGAATATTTTCTAGTAACACATTAACTTCTGACACTTTATTACCCACTGTCATGGCCAAAATTAGGGTGTTTGTAGCATGATCCCTTACAGTTTTCAATGCTACATCTGGCTTGGGTAGCTGTCTTATTTCCTCATATAGTTTTACTATCTCATCAAAAGTTTTGCTAGCCTTCTCTTTGTAAGTGTTCAGCCAATCTTCTTTAGATGTATACTTGCTCGGAGTTTTTCCATTAAATACATAATCCTGAAGCTTTAAACCAGTTGTTTTGGGCTCTTCTTGTTTCTATTTTCCCTTTACATTGCTCTTCTTCACCTTCCTTCTCATACTGCTTTTCTTCACTTGCACTATCTGTTGTTCTTGTTCAAATTTCTGTTTTTTTGGCATGCTAGCAATATCTATTTCATCAGTATCCATGGCATCTGAATGTTCTCTTTTCTTTGCACTTCCTGAAAAACTTACCAACGATGAGACATTTCCCACCATTTCAACTATGTTAGACACGTTCATTTGGGAGGAATTGTTTCTAGGTAGGGATGAGACGGAGTCTCATTCCATGTTGATATCATTTGTAGTATAGTTAGGATAATCCTCCCAATTTGATTCTTCTCTAAGTCCAGCTATTTCTGTGTGCTCAAAAGGATTATTCTTGTTAGCTTCTCTCCTTTTGGAAATTACTTGGCATGGGTCATAATTTATGGCTCGTCCCAAAGAAAATCCCATGCTTTTGAGCAGACTATAAACCATTGGTAGATAATTTCTTCTTTTGACAGTGTATGGTCCTATCTCCCAGGGAAAATTAATCCCTGAACTCTTCCTAAAGCTTAGAATGTGCTCTTCTTCAACAGTAATCCTTTGCCTAATCAATTCCAAGGAAAAAATACTGACCATCAAAAAGGCTAGAAGGACATATGGTTGATGCACAAAACCATATAGTCTTATAACTGTTTCAAATTATGTCAGGAACCAATCTCCTATCATCTTACTAGGAGATAGTTGCAGTATTTCCTTCATCTCAGGAAACTCCCTGGGCAATCTTTCTTGAAAGAAAATGTCATATATTTCTGCCATAAAAAAGTTCATGAATTCACAGTAATTCTTGGTCATGTCATCAGTGATCACTAACCCAGGTGCCTGTAAGTTATCTTCATTGTAAGATAGGAACATTCTCAATAAAAAGGAATTAAATCTAAACACTCTAGTATCGTGGAAGTTAGCTAACTGAGAACGAATGTTTTTAGCTAGAAACTCATCAAATTTAAGACAACAGGATTGAAAGGATTGTCCTGGAAGTTCAGGTTCGACTGGACATGTACTCAAGACAAACAACAGACTCAAAAATGGCTCTGTGACATAGCCATTAGTATCTAAACCTAGAAACTAACTAGCTAAGGTTCTGCACCAATGGGTTTCTTCATTAAACAGACTTAGGTCAATGTGGTAAGACAGACGAATAACTTCAGCGTCAGGTTTTGAACAAGAATTTAGGAAAGTTTCCTTATTTTCGACTGTGGACTCTCGAAAGAATTGTATAATACTCTCTTCTTTGTATTCTTGGGATGTGTGGACAAATTCGTCTAGGACATGGATTGCTTTATGAATGTCAGGATCCTGAACAAGGCAAAGATTTTGGACTTGGACTTATTCATGATGACTCCTTCAGTGGTAGAAAAGTTGTTTGCACACCATTCAACAAACTCGAGGCAATGGGGGGTTTGGTTAACAGAGAAAAAATGGAAAAAGGACCTAAAACACCACATCTATCACTACCTTGGTCCTTAAGAACTTCCAGTTTACCTTTAGTGGTTTCAATTGATTCGTTCAATAGAATAGTATCAAATATTTCAGCATTTTCATCTACTAAACTGTCTTCATCCTTCCGACCAATAACCCTAATTCCTCATTATCCCCCACCTCTATTGCTTCTATCTCTTCCATTTTATCCATTGATTTATCTGAGCTGGCAGTCTGTACACAGTCAGGGATTTCGTAAATCTTGAAGCTCTCGAAAAGACAAACCTTTTTCAACTCCACGTAGACACCTTTATAGTTTTCTATATTGCATAATCCTCATGCGCCTCCACACAATCTGTATCGTAGATCCTTTCTCTTTGCAATCTAATCCTTTGATATGCAAGGTATTCATACCGAAGTTTCAACACTATCAATATGTGCAGCTTTATTTGGGGACATCTACATCAACCGTCGATCTCCCAACTACCCTCATCGAGATCATTCATTCCTGAAAACTTTAACATTCTGCCAATCCTTTTTCCTCTAACATAGTGAGCAAATTCTGATCGTGGAATGTTTCCTATCCATTGATCGATATTGATCTCTCTTTGCAATCGTCGATCTTTGCGGACCCTACAAGCTTCCACGAATTTAAATCCCGACCCCGTCTGTGCTAATTTAGATCGCGGAATTGACTAAGATCATAGATCTATCTCCGCCTTTATCTCAGCCCTCCGATCCTTTCTCCCTTTAACATATTCTGCGATTTGGAAAAGTCTCTTTGGTCGAGCATGTTCACCGCACAGAAATTTTTAGCGTCGTTGATCTAGTTTTGGATCAATATCAACTCTCCAATAGTGCTCCTATTTAACACACTCCGCAAATCCAAAGATCACATTCTGCCTTGCATCTCTGTTCTGCAGAATCTCTTTCCATCATTGATCCTCCTCGTCTTGAATCTACACCGTCGAGGCTTAACACACTTTACCCTTATTTCGCCGCTGCATGTTCCAATCTACAGAAATATCTATCACTGTAGATCAAAATCCACTCTCCATCTGACGGCTCCTGATGAAAGAACTTGCTAACGAGATAACCTGAAAAGCGCTTCCACTAAATTTCATTAAATAGGGTCATTTTCGAACCTTTCAAGTCCATGATTCAAAAATTCAAACACAATGTTAACAACTACTTTTTTAGAAGTATGGTTTAAGATATAATCAACACAATTTATTGCTTCAATCCAAAACCGTGGAAGTAAATTATTCAATTGAATCATACAATTTAGTAATGTCTTCAATTGTTTGTTTTTTTTTGTTGAACTACCTCACTCTCTTTTGGAGTGTAGGGCACAATATGTTGCATTTGAATGTCATTTTTAGAGAAAAATTCAATAAAGTGTGTATTTACATATTTACCACCATTATCAAGGCAAACTATCTTGATTATATGTCCGAATTAATTTTCAACCAATGTTTTGAAAGCAACAAAAGGATTGGAAACTTCATCTTTTAGTTTAATTAAGTAAACACATGTGTGATGGTTATAATCATCAATAAGAGTGAGAATGTATTGGTATTTACGTGAAAATATCAAATGGGGAATTGTTCACTTATATCATATGAACCGTTTTGTGTGGTTCTTATGCTTGCCATGATTGTCGAATTCTATCATATGAACCAATTCATGTGGTTGTTACGCTTTCCATGATTGTCCAAATGGAAATGAATATTTTTTATGCTTACCCAAGATAAACACAACAAACACCATTATTGGATGAAATGAGAAGTAGGACATTCACCATTTGGTTCTTTGAGAGTTGTTGCGAGTATCGATAGTTCAAATGAACAAACCACTAACACAATCTTTGTTCAAGTCATATGCATGAGCAATGAACACGATGGTTGACAATAAAAATCAACATGTCTTGAAGTGATTAAAATAGTTGGGTACTTAGATTTGTGATTACAACGGTTGACAATAAAAATCAACATGTCTTGAAGTGATTAAAATAGTTGGATACTTAGATTTTTGATAACAACATTTTGAGGCCAAAACCCAATAGTTTTTTCCATCACTTGAATGAGTAAAAAACTGAAAGCAAGTTACTTGAGTGCAAGTGCATAGAAAATTGTTGCTAATTTGTCCATAAAGATAGCTATTTTTCATGTTCCTACAACATCTAGATAACTATCACTGAAAAAAATATGTTGGGTTGTACAATGAACAAAACGAAACAATAAATCCATATTATTTACCATATAATGAGAGACCCCTAAGTCTAAAATCCACTTGTGGTTACGCTGACAGGCCATTGCAAAACAAGCAAGAATCTTGAAAAAGTATAAGAGTAAGAATCTATCTCAAATATTATACGTATTTAAGGATGCTTCCAACACTTGCATCTTCATCTATCAATGTTTATCAAAATATCCATCTTTACTACAAAAATAAATAAATAAATCCATGGCGGCTTCTTCTCATTTCACTTGGTTCCCTTCTAGAACATTGGAGGAATCACTATGAGAGACCTAGTGGTCATGAGTTGCTTGGTTTCTTTGGACTACTTCTTGGAGGGTTTGGTGCCCTCGTTGTTGTGAACAAATAAGGCTTTCTGGTTAGAACATCTATCAAAGTACACCCATGTGAAAAGCTTGTCTTTCTTACATATTAACCATTCACACAATAAAAAACTTATAATTTGCACCTAATGTATCTCTAGTAAAATAAAATGAAAATAAAAATATCAAAATGAGTTTTGAGCTTAGAAAAAATAGCAATAATCGCTTGATGAACTAGCTTTGATTCCACAACCACTAAGTTAATGTCATAATATTTTGAATTTCATGATGTAGTCTTCATTTTGGGGAAATTATGTTAGATCAAGAATGATGCATTGATTTTCCAATTGATGAGCACAAATCGAATTTGTTTTCCCAAAGAATTGTTCAAACTTCAACCATGCTTCCTAGGATGTGCCAAGGCACTGAATATAGAATTTCATATCTTCGGAGATCAACATGCCAATAAGGCCTCTTGTTTCATCATCACGATTGAACCATTTTGCATGTTTCTCATTGTTTAATGATGTGGCATCTATCCCATGTGTGATTTGATACAAACTTTTACTTCTATGTAGGTTCTCCAAGTAGGATTTCCAAGAATAATAATTTGTGTTTGTTAACCAAAACTCATGAGGGTAAGATGTACCCATTTTGGAAAATGAGTAGAATTAGCTAATATAACATATTCCACTGCATAAATATTGAAAAAAATAGACAAATTATAAACAAGAAAAGAAAGTCAAAGCTGATCATGTATAAATAAGTTACACACTTGGAATGTTTCAAAATAAATTGAATGTCACTACACTAGATAGCAAAATAAATGAATTCACATTTTCCATTATGTAAAGTACTGAAATGACACAATCTGGAAAATACAAAACCCAATTCAAAGTCCAAACAACAAAGATATGTTAGTTTAAATTTTTTCTCTAAAAAATGAACGCGAATCCCCATAACGGGTCTAAAATTCCATGTGGCACTATTTGGTTGGCATGATGAACAAGCAACTAATTGTACCTACTCATTGGGAAGTGATGATGTGGCTTTAAGTGTGTAGCATTGAATGGGATAAAATAACGACATGCCCCCTATGGTGAGGTTACGTGTCACACTCAATTAGGGTTGTGGTACTAAAGTGGCAATAGAGTGGTGCCATGTGGCGCTGTTAGTGACATGGAAATCTAGGGTTAAGTGGCTCCTTATGGGTAGATGGATCCACGTGGATAGTAAGGTCACATGGAGGGGGAAACATAGTCAAAGGTTATGGCATCCATTTTGGAGGCCTTGCTGAAGGGAAGTCCACATGGATGAGTGACATTCGGGAGGGGGTCGTGGGGGGCTTCCATTACCAAGTGGTTGCGGGTCAAAAGGCACATAGTTGGATGGATAACTATACAAATACCACGGGAGTGTCATATGGTTGGAAAACTACACAGGTACCAAGGGAGCACTATGGTAGGAGGAACCAGAGACCTAAGAAATTGGCACATAATCGAGAGAAGGGAGAGCACGTGATGGAGTAATAAAGGAGAGGGTGCATGTAGGTTATTAAGGTGACCATCGCAGTCCAAGGAGGGCGTTGAAAAAGGAGAAACATCGACAAAATATGCAGATGCCAACAACAATAATGGAGGTGTCTGGAAAATAGATAAGTGCATCGTCAAGGAAGTCCATAAGGGAAAAGGGATGAGTTGCACTAGCAATGGGGGAGAACAAAAAATATCACCAACAATGGGGTCCAATGATCAAAATAGGAAAGGGGGGGAACTGAAAATAACAAAAAAAGGTGCAACCACTGTCGAAAAAACTCCAAACACAAAAAATGTTAGGGTTAGCAAAAAATGAATTTCTTCATGGAATTTTGATAAAATTAAAAAAATTCAACACAAAAGTTACAAAGACCTACACATTGTTGAGAAAATTACCATATATGGAGCATTCAAAGTTTGAATTTCATGAAACCAAAAGTGTTCTTTTCTAATTTGGTCACTCCCAACTCAATTCTACGATCAAATTGATCCAAAAGGAAACTATAATGTCTAGATCTAAGAAATGCCCACATGACTGGTTTGCAAAAACTTATGATCTAACATGCTCAAAAATCATAATTTACCTTGGACCACTTTATTACCGTGTTTGAAATTGCACATGGAAACGAGACCATAACATAATAGAAAACTCACAAATGATATAGGATATACATGGTAAGACCCTCAAAAGAGAAACATCCACGAATTGGTTGAGCTCAATTATTTATCTATTAACTCTGTTCTCGTACAATGAAGACCCAAGTCCTTTATTTATTGAGTAGAAATGTTTGTGTGCAATCTTCTCATGTATTTATAGTCCATTAACCATAACTAAGGATTCTACAAGGTAAGCTTCTCAAACTTAGGATCCATCTATGCCTAAATATATCAAGATAAACTGTATCTAAATAAATACAATGCTATAAATAATTACAAAGTTATTTACTATGCACAATTGGATATGCACAAGTAATTAAACAAGTGGAATAAGCAACAAAGTTGCTTAGTACATGCCTC
>LPNX010223461.1:167568-180891 GCA_001517045.1 Pseudotsuga menziesii | reverse complement strand
GTCCTGAATATCTTGAATCCCGAATGCTGACCGTTTCTTTGCCCTCAAGACTGGCTATGTCTAGCTGCACGGAGCATTGGTGCCTCCAGGTTATATAGAGTGCGGAACAAGATCGAAACTCCTGGGTTATGGCTTTGGGGATTTTTTTTGGTAAGAGCGGCTACAGGAATGAGCTGAGATTCGAATTTGGACTAGTTGTGCTAAATTCCCATATGTCTACAACTAAATCAGAGCCAAGCCAAAAGATTCAATGCACAGTTATAGAGTGATATAAACATGAAAGAAGAATTAAATATAGCAGAGCCAAACTAAAAGATTTAATGCACAGTTACAGACTGATATAAACATGAAAGAAGAGTTAAATATAGCTGAGCCAAACCAAAAGATTCAATGCACAGTGACAGACTGCATGAAAGAAGAGTTAAATATAGCTGAGCCAAACCGAAAGATTCAATGCATAGTTACAGACTGATATAAACATGAAAGAAGAGTTAAATATAGCTGAGCCAAACCAATTAAAGCACAGTTACAGACTGATATAAACATGAAAGAAGAGTTAAATATAGGATGCGCCAGTGCTGCATGGCATACCTCAGTAGCATCCGTTGATGATGAGGATGATTCCGGATGATCGTTAATAACAACTGGAGATTTTTTTACAGGCTTCCGTGCAGGAGATGGCTGATACGGAACAATCGCCGACTGATCAATAGCGCTACAACTAAAGCGGCTTAAAGAATTACTAGTCCTGCGGTGTGTGGATCTTCTAGGCTTCTGTTCGATTCCTTTCAGAGTCTGTTCGATTGATCTAGTGCTCTGATCCGCGTTACTTCGTCGACGTTCGGTGCTTTTCCTGGGGCGTTCTCTTCGACCACCTCGTCTCATGGCCCGAGGTTTGAAAAAAACCAGAACAGCTGGCAAATGGATATAATTTTTATTTTTTTAATTTTATTATTACGACGTCATGTTGCCACATGTCAACTCAAATCCAGATACCAAATTCCAAAGCTTACATCATCTTTTATCCACCAATCAGTTGTTTACAAAATAGGTTTTTTAACAAAATTAAAAAAAATATTTTACAAATCCCTAAGTTATACTTTACAAAACAGATTTTAATTTTTTAAGCCTGCATCAAAATAGAGCAACTAATACCAAAGTCAACCAAAGTCAAAAGGCAATCGATTACAATATACCTACTGAGGCAGGTATAATAATGTGCACATAACTAAGCACAAACACTCAAGCTTTTATGGAACATCGCTTTATCTAAATAAATCCAATGCTATAAATAATTACAAAGTTATTTACTATGCATAATCAATTTATTGGATGTGCACAAATAATTAAATAGTGTGCACATAACTAAGCACAAACACTGTCAAGCTTTTATGGAACATCGCTTTATCTAAATAAATCCAATGCTATAAATAATTACAAAGTTATTTACTATGCATAATCAATTTATTGGATGTGCACAAATAATTAAATAGTGTGCACATAACTAAACACAAACACTCTCAAGCTTCTATGGAAACATCGCTTTCATAATTTCTTCATCGTGGTTTTGTTGAAGGATCTTTTGAACATATTCAAGGTTTTTTAGATAGTTTTTCAAACCTTTCAACCCCATTATTTCAGCTTCAGGATTGGTTGTTGTGTAATATTCATGACATTTTGAAATACCCCATATAATAATTAATGAAAATAAATGTATAAGACTAATAAGAAAAAGAAGAAATTAAAAATATAATAATGATGATAAGAACAATGATAATAGAAAATTCTAAAATTAGATAAAAAGTTAACTAAAGATGTATGTTTAGATAAAAATTAACTAAAGATGCCTGAGAATTATTACAATAATAAAATTTACAAATAAATTATATAATGAAGGTGAGAAGATGGAAATGGAACTTACCTTATTTTGCTCTATGTAAATATTAATATTGAGAAGTTATTGGAGCTTGGGTTCCTAAGGAAAATGAACAATAACTAGTATTGGTTTTCCGATTGATAGATTAGGGACTCTCAATTGTTTTGACTAAGTGATTGGTTAGGAGAAGAGTGGTTCCCCACGTGTTGTTTTTTGATTGGTTGCTATCAAGAAGAGTGAGTGGCTAGAGATCGACGATTCCATCTTCACCTTGACTATAAGTTAGTTCTTTGACATGCATACAAGTATTTATGATGGATGATTATCTAATAAGCTCTATAGTTCAGGTCATTTTTAGAGTAGCACAAGTGAACGAAGAAACTAAAGGGTTGGAATCCATGCTTAGAGACTTGATGCCATTTTTTTAACCCATTTTGTCATTGACAAAAGGCAGCATAGAGATTGCAATGTTTGTTTATGATATGTGGTTTTGTTCTTCACATGCCCATCTAAATAGAGTAACAACCTGGATTTTGCAACTTTCCAAGTATGATTCTCACATCACTCTACACTTCTTGTTTATTTATACAATAAGTTATTCATTTATAATGATAATAGTTATGCATTAAATAAACAAGAAGTTATTCATTAATAATGATAATAGTTATGCATTATAAGGAATGATATACTCGTGATTTATATTAAAGAATTTTGAGAAATTCTGAGGCATTGCACATGGTATCATAATAAGCCTTAAACTTAAATAAATCAAACAAAATCCCAAAATCACAATTAGACTTGCAAAGTTATTTTTGTTAGTAACCATAAAACATTTTGGAACATGGTAGTAATACCATGTGTAAGGCATGAATACCACCATATATACATGAATGGACATACCGACATTTTAATACCTTAAGCACCATTATAGTTACATAAAAATCAAGGCAATTAACAATAATAGCAAACCTACTACATAATTCAAACATAAGGGCAACGTGATGTGGCATACCTGAAAATAGTTGAATTACAATTGAGATGAAGATGGAACTGTGGCTCGCTCCTATAGACCACAACCAATCGAGAAACAACATGTGGGGGACCACTCTCCTCCCAACCAATCTCTTTGTGAAAAAAACTAAGCCCTCGATCCCTCAATTAACAAAACAATGCCAACGTATTGTTCCTCTTGGTATTAATTTATAACTGAGAGGGGGGGTGAATTAGTAATTACGCATATATGTACAAATTATGCATATTTTCGCAGATTTAGAATATTTATAACAATCAGAGCAATAAATAGAACCATGCACAAATGTTTGAGAACAAATGTATATCTATAAATATCTATGAATATGAATAGTTACATCAATAAGAGATTATAGTCTCCGAACATGAGCTCCCACTCATTTTAGATGTTAACTTGATCTCAAGTACAACTTACGGTCTGTTGGCACCAAACTACAACAACTTCTCTCTGTGTAATCTTCAACTCAAGATCTCTAGGCACCAACTCGAACAGGTATGAGTATGGTCGCACAAACTGTGACTTGCGGCTTCAAGCTCTGATCTGCGAAAGAACTGTTATCTCCAAGAGTGGAAGTTACAAATTCCTTTTGTTCTCCAGCACCCACTGGAAGGATATTATTATCCCCTGAATTTTATTTACACCAACAGAAAGCATGTGGTTGCACCCTGATTGTATTTTCCAGCACCGACTGAAAGGAGGCTACAACCCTTGCTCCTTGCCCCATCTGACCTCCTTGATCATATGAAAAATATGATTGTATGGCAAGTGAAAAATGGATTTCCTTTCAGTTTCGCAACTGTTGGATTCCTTTGATCGGTGTTTGTATATTTGCGTCAGACAGTTTCCCAAAACAATTCATATTTGTGTTTGTGTCTGCGTCAAACCGTTCTTCAAGAACAATTCAAATATGTGTTTGTGTCCATGCATCTGAATATCTACATCATATCATTCTTCAAAATATGATGTGCAAAGACCACTTTGATATGCATATGCGTCCTCACTTTGTACATATGAACTACATGTATCCAATAATCTAGTGTTGTTCATCTTGCATTGCGGCTCTGCTACAAAAAGATATTCAACTGCGATCAACGAGCCATTGATACCCCGAAACAAAAAGAACTTCGAAGCTTGTCAAGCAAATAGATCTTCATCTTCACAGGCTTACTACACCACATCCCTCTTGTTTATTTATAATCGTATTGACTCAAAATATGTGTCCACTTGGTGAATTCCCTTTACTTCGGATATCATCCCACTAAATTTGTGTCTTTGACATGTTAATGTTTGCGTCAGTGTGCCACATTTGTAATTCATCTTTCTAGTTTAAGATGCACATATTCCAATAGTTTTTTGGGACTTTCGCACACATCTGTGACTAATTTGTGGTACTATCACACACAAAATTTACCTAATTTATAAGTCTTATTTGTGCATTTGTGTTATATTCAATTATTATTTCATGTGCATGAGTATGTGCACAAATGCGACCATTGTCGTGATGGTCCTTTAACCTCTCGAACTTTGACATCTTTCGACTTTTGGTCCATCTTTGATCTTTGATATTTGACATCGTATACTCAACTTGTCTTGTTCATCTTTGATCTTTGACATCAGCTTGTCTTTGACATCTTTCTGCTTGTCTTGTTCATCTTTGATCTTTGACATCGGCTTGTCTTTGACATATTTTTTATCTTTGACATCAATGACAACATTTTTCCAACAATACCAACATTTATATACTATTGAGCACCATTATAGATACATAAAACCCAAGGCAATTAACAATAATAGCCAACCTACTACATAATTCAAACATAAGGGCAACATGATGTGACAAACCTTAAAAGAGTTGACTTACAATTGAGGTGAATATGGAATCGTAGAGCTCCAACTTCTCACTCCCATAGACCACAACCAATCGAGCAACAACATGTGGGGGACCACTCTTCTCCCAACCTATCCCTTGGTGAAACGATTGATCCCTTGATCCCTCAATCAACAAAACAATGCAAAGTATTGTTCCTCTTCCTTCAAGATATCAAGCTCCAAGAAATTCACAAACCAAATAAAGAGAATAACACCCCCAAAAATCAAGGGTGAAATCTCAAAGGCTCAAATGTATGCTCTTCTTTCTACCGTTAAGAACTTATCAAATGACTAAGACAAGGAGCATTACCTTCCTGTTACGCTGCATCTATACCCAATGCACTTTCATATGTGCCCTAGGGAGAGAGAGCCAATTTTTCAACCAAGAGGGGTGTTATTGAGCAACGGTCATCATGGTTGGGCCCTTTGGTCCTACCTTTAGGAATACTATGGCTTAATGGCACTACTGACTACCCTTTGTTGGGGTTTTTAACCTCGGGGTTGGTGTTTGGGGCTCCTAACGGTTGCTCACTAGGTCACATGACCCCAGAACTTGTTTGCTTGTTATGGTGGCCTTTGCTTCAACTGCAAGACATCTGTCTCCCTTCACAACCACTTAGGACACCCTCTTAGTTCTTTTGCACATTGGTGCCTCCTCTCCTTTGTCTCTTTCCTCAAAGGAAACCATCTTCCACACTAGGTCTTATTCCTTCTTTGAGGAGGGTGTTGAGGGATTTTAAAGCATCCTTGTGGTTAGATGGGGTATAAATCCCTCCCTCCAGCTCATTACAGCCTTTTGTTCAGAGTGATTCACTTATTTTAGCAGTTTTTTGCACCTAGGGGAAAAAATACCCCAGGTAACCAACTATAAGCCTACGTTAGGTTGTTTATTATTATTATTATTTTGTTTTAATTTTAAGTTGACATTTCATAATTTCAAATTGACATTTTAAAGGCATGTCGGGTTGGATATTTTTTGTAAAAAGTGAGTGTGAGAACATATAAATAGATCCCCTCACTTCATTTTAACATAAGACTCATGGGATAAAACATTATGCACTTATTTTACCCTACCTAGGGCTCTTTGGGGTGATGCATCCCTCTTGAAGAAGGTATTTTTCTAGGTTTTTTGGCGAGCTCTTGAAGTATCTTGGTTTTTACTCTTTCTCAAAGGTGAAGCTATGATTTGTTGGTGAAACATGTGCACAAGGAGGTATCTATGTCTTGTTTTGAAGTATCTTTGTTAAAAGTTGATGAGTGATGTATGTTTGTAGATGGAATGGTAGCCATTATGTTGCATCTTTTCTAGGCTAGGTCTTTGTCAAATTTTTTCACCTTAGTGTAGAAGCACGTCCTTTTTAGGAGTCTTCTAGGGATAAAGTATAGGTCTTTAGGTTTTTCATCTAAGTTAGGGGGAATCCATCCTCCCTAGATTCCCTAGGGTTAGGGTAAGGTTTTGCATTTTTCCTTCTCCCAAAACCTTCACCCCCATTAGAGGAAATTTCAACTCAAAATGGGCCTCCTAAAATGAACTACTAAAATAATAGTTAAAATAATAAAATAATATTTATTAATTTTGGAGGAAGAAAAGAAAAAAAACTACTTTTTTTTGTTTGTATTTTTGACATATCTCCCCGTGTTTTTACTCAAATTTCGATCGGGAGAGCTCGTTGGATGCGGAATTAAATTCCGCATCCAACAAGTACCCACTCAGCATATTTTTGACGGACCCCGCTATGCCAAAAACAAGAAATACCTAAAAAAATGGAATGATGATGTCATTATTTCATTTTTTCAGGTATTTCTTGTTTTTGGGGTAGCAAGGTCAGTCAAAAGTATGCCGAGCGGGTACTCGTTGGATGCGGAATTTAATTTCGCATCCAATGAGCTCTCCCGATCGAAATTTGAGTAAAAACACGGGCATATATGTCAAAAATACAAACAAAAAAAGTAGTTTTTTTTATGATACATATCCACAAATTTATATTAAAAAGGTGTTTAAGACCTATACGGTATTTCAAATTTAAAGCAATTTCATTGGCTAACACATGATGACATGGAATTTGAATAAAAGTTAAAAGGCCCATTTTGAGTTGAAATTTCCTCTAATAGGCTTTTTCTCTAAAACCTAGTTTGAGGGTTAGTTTAGGGTAAGTTTTGGGTTGTTAACACCCTAGGTGAAACTCCTTTCTACCCTAAAATAGTCCTCCCTTCATCACTCGTCCTCTTGGCTGCCCTACAAACCTTCGCTTCACCCTCGACCTCCTCAATTGTCCCTCGGCCACTTGTGGCATCCCCTTTCCTAACCCTAGGCTACCTCTCTCCATCCTCGGCTGCCCCTTTCCCAACATCCAACTCCCTCATGTCTGCTGCTACTAAGGCTGTAGTAGCCTCTTCCACCTCTCCTCCACCCTTGGCATGTCTTGTGATAGCCTCAACCCTAAACCCCCATCTCCTCCACTTCCCTTACCCCGCTCTTTCTGAGCCTCCCTTTGTACCCTCGACCTTTCCTCATGTCGAGTACAGACCTTCCCTCACACAATCAAGGCCTCAACCTAAGCTTTAGGGCTGCCCTTACAGTGGCAACCCTCCCTAAACAAACTCAATTGTACATTCCTTCTTGTAAATGTATGTTAACCCTACACAAAAGAAAATAATCCTTGGTTCACAACTGGTTTAAAATGCAACTAAAGGAGGATTGTTAATTGTTGGACACACTGAGAGGGGGGGTGAACAGTGCCTATAGCTTTTGTTACTTTTTCAGCGTTAACAATCATCAACAACTTATTTAATATTAACCAGAGTACATTATTATCATTATATCAAAAATTATCGCTCATCATCACATAGAAGCATAGCAAAACACAATACACAATATTTTTACATGGAAACCCAAGTCCTGGGAAAAAAAACACAGAAGCCTTTATAATAATAGTTTTTCAACAACCACAGGAAGGAGGAAACAACCCCCTTGTTACAATCACTTCAATTCTCCAGCTACAACTGGAAGGACGCTAAAACCCCCTGATTTATAGGTTGCAACCTGAAGGAATCCCTAGCTCCCTATATTTATGTACCTTGTCTTGCCACCCTGATATGAAGATAGAAATTGTTGAATCACAACCGCACTGATTCTGCGGACCTGCTAACCAACACATGTACCACACTGCACAACCACTATTACTACTAACCACTACTCATCATCTGATCACTACTCATCAACTGATCATTGTCCACTCCACCACAATTGTACCACATAGCTCATCAACCTGTACAATCAACATGTCCAATAAAGTTGTATCAATCAATCTGATGCTCACATCATCTGACTCAGTCAATCTTAGTCTAACCAACTACTCACCAAATTTAGTCCACCTGAGGCAAACCAATTGCGCATACAACTCATCTAGTGTGAATCAGACCAACTGCACATAAGAAAACCTATGCCAATCCTGCTCAACTGAACCAACCTATACCAAGCTACTTGTGTATATGTGCCAAATCAATCATATACTTGTGTAAATCTAATCAAGTGCTCTGGTCGTCAACCAACCCTTCTTACTTGACCCAGTTCATTAAGTAAGAGAGACATTTGAGAAACCAAGAGACTTCACATGCAGTCAACCAAACACTGTCCAATCACACTCAACTCGCTGACACCACAACCAACCTCAATAAGAGTCAAGGAATACTTGACAGTTAAACAAGATAAATCTCAGCCAAGAAGATAAAATATTTAACCAATTATGTCAAACTCAGTCAATCTCATAAACTCTTACACAAAAGGATTTTTCACTCCACTCAAATGAAGTCAACAAATCAAACAAATATCAAGCAAATATGCACTTACAACACTGTTAAAGGTTGTCGTTAACAATCAATAACAGTTAAACTCCACTTAGGTCAAAGACACAATGATCAACACTTGTCAAACTAGTTTTCAAAGAAAACACTTGGGTTGATCAAAGAAATCACTCACAATATCTATTACTTACATGTCAACTTCTCATTCAATACTACACTATATGATAGTCAAGATAAACACCAATATCTATGCCAACAATATCCAAGATAATCATCAATATCACATCAAGATATATGCCAAGATAACCATCACCATAGCCTCCAAAACATAGTCAATGACTTCAAAAAGATATACCAATATATAGGGTCACATACTAAGATCAAAGATGGACTATATCCATGAGAGACATGTGTCATTACAAGAGAAACCCAAAAGCATAAACAATACAGTTTCAAATATCACAAGATGAAGAAATAATATACAAGCCAAAATAAACTCTAGATCATGTCATCACATATCCCTCATAAGAAGCTTTCCAACCAGCAAAGCTTTTTGTAATTTTGATTCCGTATGAGAAAGTTATGCCAATTTTAGTGAATCTATTCAATCCTCAAAGATGCCCAAAAATTTCTTCTACACAAAGTTTCACCCTTTTCTCCAAATCTTGTGAAATACCAAAGAGAGATTTTATTGATGAATAAATGAAATGTTTGATCTTCTATTTATACACAAAATTTCAATTTTTAATTGTCTATGCTGACATGTAAATAACAAATTAATAATTAATTAAAGTAATTATTTTGTGTTTGGTCGACTAACCCAAAAGATGAGGTAAATTTGTCTCGACAACTTTAAAAATTAAAATCTCTTCAACCATGAGGAGTTAGGAGACACTCCACATATCAACGAAAAGCGCTTGGGAAGGACCATCACTTATGGAGGGCCTATTTGCAAATAATTGGTCCATTACGCTTAAATTCTTCAATTTGTATAGGATGTCAAAGACCCCACACATAAAGGTGTCAAAGACCATGTTACCTTATGCATAAGTTCCAAGGTCAAAGGCTTCAATGGACATCATCAAAGGAATCAGGGCTTCAATGGTCTTCACATCGACAGACTTCACATCAATGAGGAAGGATACACCATATACTCATCATATCAAGGGTATAAATGACCCGAAAACCACCAATCAAGTGGGAACAAAGTGTTTTTCAAGAATATCATCATCATTATTATACAAGATGGCTTCAAGGCTGAGTTACCTGAAAAAACCCTCTAACCTTGTTGAAACATCGTTCACCGTATCTAAAATAGAAACTAATAGGATTCTACGACTGTGAAATGGATAAAAAAATGTTGAAACAGATTAGTTGCAAAACAATACGTTTCATCCTCTAGTGGAATTGGATCAGCAATCGGTCGAAACGGATCACGTAGAAGATGAAACAGATCAAGAAAACTCAAAACGGATAAGGATGAAGTGGATGCGGATCCATAAAATCAGGATACATTTCGACACTTTTTTCTCTAATTTCCGACAATTCAAGATTAAAAAAATGCAAATTAATGTTTCGGCAGTAACATAGAGAGCCGACTACAAAGCTTATTTTCCTATAAATTTAAGTGTTGAGTTGCCAACTTGCCATACAATGATCGTAAAGCACTACAACACTCGTGGAGTCATAGTTGTTGGGTAGTGTTGTCAGTTTAGCAACAATCCTCTGGTTCGTACAACAATTGTGACTCACTAGTTGCTTTAGTTCATGCATCCCTCTATAGTTCGTGCAGTGCAGCAACAGTCCCAGTGTTTAGTTCATGGAGCAGCACGAAGTACGCAAGAGATTTTTAGTGGAACAACATCATGAGTTCCAATTCTAGTTCCAGGTATGTTCATCGTTTAATTTTTTTTTTGTCCAATTTTCATCTGAGAATCCACGTCACTAAATTTTCCTTAAACTTGTCAATATTAAGTTCTAGAATGTTAGGATATTTAGACACTTAGGATTTAGTTAAGACCAACTTGTGTAATATATCCGTTAGGTAAAATTGTTTTTCTTTAGTATGCATTATGATGCATTTGTAAATATTCTAATCCGACGATCACGATATGTTCTAGACATAGAGTGATCCGACGATTCAGCTTCTCTTAGATCATACCTACCATTGATCCGTAGCTTAACACCCGATTGGTCCATCATCTCTATTTAAAGAGCTTGGAGGGTCCTTGGCTAGTTGATCGATTATGAGAAACTCATGTAACTTTCTTTCTTTTGCATAATAAATTGCTCCAAGTAGCTATTTGGCTGGGGCCGTGTACTGTTTCCTTCTCGAGGGTTTTAACCACATGACAAACATCGGTGTATTGATTTGTGATTCATTTATGTGAAGTGGTTGCTCTAAGTGTTCGGTATTTTGGGAGTACCATGTGTACTCGGACATGGTATCAAAGCGTTTATGAAGAGCTGCTTTCGGTTTTGATCAAGATTTGGAACCGGTGTTGCCGAAACTTTGAAAGGGTTTCTAGTTCTGGATTTTCTGTGCATTTGTGGCCTGTGGGAGTTGTTCCATTGCGTCAGGAGCACCATTTCCATTGGGGAATAGTTTTGTTTCATCGAAAACTATTTCCGTTTGTTCCAGAAACACCCATTTCGACAAATATGAAGGTATAATGTTACAGTGACGGATTTGTTTAAACTTCTTTTTAAATCTCTCATATTTTATCAGTTTTATTATTAGATCTTTATTGTTTTAGTCTTGGAATGTTACCTTCCTTGGCTACGTATGCTGTTTGTCGTGCACCTTGCGCGATCGCGATGAATCAGAAACAGTAAGGGAAAGTTTTTTTCTTGTCTTCTCGACTACATATGCTCTTT
The DNA here is from genome assembly GCA_001517045.1 of Pseudotsuga menziesii. NCBI lineage: Eukaryota > Viridiplantae > Streptophyta > Pinopsida > Pinales > Pinaceae > Pseudotsuga > Pseudotsuga menziesii. The sequence continues at coordinate 169,435 of LPNX010223461.1, read as the reverse complement.
GTCGTGCACCTTGTGCGATAACGGCAAATCAGAAACAACAAGAAAACTTGAAAAAGTAGACTTTCTGGGTAAGCTAACCAAGATCTAACCCTATTGTGTGGAAAAAGTTTATTTTGTTTGTTTTTCATTTTTTTTGTGATTTGCAAAAAAAAAAAGGCAAGCACAGAGAACGAGAGAGAAGAGTAAAAAAAAAACCTTTCCTCTTTTCATTATTTTACGTACTTTTTAAAACTTAGCTCACTTGGTCCAAAGTTGTTTTCTTCTTTAATAGGTCTTGAGTTCAAGTCTTATTAAGCTACTTTTTAGTGCATGCAATTTCTATTTTCAAATTACTTTATTGTAAAAGTGCATCTCACATAAATAAAATAAAATAAAAAGTGAGTAACTTAAGTCTTTTAATTTATTGCTGCACTATTTAAAAGTAACATTATTGTAAAAGTGAACATCACTTATTCTACAAAAGTGATTCACTTAAAATCAACTTTATTGTAAAGTGACTGTCAAAGGTTGATCTTGAAAAGAGGGGGGTTCTTTTTTTTAGTTGGTCAAGTTAATATCAGCCACGTCACTATTGGGGACATCTTCAACATTTTCTTTGATCAAGCATAACTTCATCATCCAGAATCAGTTTTCAGTGCTGTTTTTTTTAAAACCGCATATTTTTTCAAGCTTTTTGCATCCAGATAGTTAATTTCTGTTCTTTTAGTCATTATTTTATAGAATGGCCGCCCCTTGTGATATTATATTTACAAGTTCTAACTATTTCTCATGGAAATCTCGTATAGAGAATGTTCTGCGAGGTAGGGGACTTTTCAGGATAATCTCAGGGAAAGAAACAGAACCCACTGATAATGATAAAAAAATTAAATGGGAAAATAGATGTGATGAAGCTCGTGGATTGATTGAGATGTCAATCTCTACTGATTTGTGATTTCACATATCTGGAAGTGATGAACCTGATAAAGCTTGGGAAAAATTGGAATCTGTGTTTGTTAAACACAATGAAATTTGGGGTCATCAACTTGAGAATGAGTTGATTTCCTTGAAGCCAAATGATTTTTCATGCATTCAAGACTATTTATCTAAGTATAAAACTTTTAGACTCTTATGTGCAGAATGTAAGATTAAGAAACAAGACAAACAATGTATTTATCATATTCTTTCCAAACTTGGATCTGCATATTCTGTTTTTGTATCTACGTTCTACTCCATGAAAGAATCCTTGACTGCAGCTAGCTATCAAGATTCTAGTCTTGAATCCTTTTGTGATTCCTTAATTAGAGAGTAAGATAAGCTCATTCATCTTGGAATAATTAACAATGAAGATACATCTAAGAAAGCCTTATTGTCCCAACAGAAAGAAAAATCCAAGCCTCCCAAGAAACAGAATTTTCACAATAATAAGCCAAACAATAAGGGTCCCAAACCCTCTCAGTCAGCTCCTTTAAAAAATGACAAAGAATCCAAGCCAAAAGAAAAGAAGGCTGAGCGTCATTGCAATTTTTGTGGAAAAGATAATCATGATGAATCTAAGTGTTTCAAAAAGATGGCAGCCTTGGAAGCAGCTATGAAGAAGCACCACATCCGCATAGATTCGTCTTCAGAATCTACCTCTCATGGACATGCACTTTGTGCTTCTGGTTACTCTTATACTGCATCTTCTTCTTCTACTTCAATTGAATGGGTTATTGATTCTGGAGCATCTTATCATATGGCTAAGGATCAAGCCATGTTTTCTACTATGCATGAATGTATCACCAAACAAATATTTGTTGGTGATGATAGATTTCTAAGTGTTGTAGGATCTGGAACAGTTCCACTAGAAAATGGTCATTTCAGTGATGTACTATGTGTTCCAAAAATTTTC